>ML835073.1:80079-120006 GCA_009831015.1 Picea engelmannii
GTTATACACTTCTAGGGCTGTCTGAAGCCCCACACATCTTCTAGGTGGATATTGGTGGCCTCCCACTTAATCCAACTGGCTTATTTTGTATGTTTTCATGTCAGCACATTTTGTTTTACTTCCAGGGTCATTTTGGGGCCCTAAACAATGTTTTTTTGGCTCGCTGCAGTCAAATTGTAGTCAGAGTCAGAGTTTGACAACATAATCTGTAGTTCTTGAAAAGACCTTTCCAACAGGCTATCACGTGCGTAAAATGGAGGTCGTATGCAAAAGTTACGACCCCGAGAATTTGAGGTACCAAATTACCCATAAGGGCCCACATAACTTTTGGTGTTTCATCTCCTAGGGTTAGGTTTTTGGATGTTTAGGGTTTTGGAACTCATGAGTAATGTTAAAAAGGCCTCTGGAGCCTCATCATTCATTCTGCTCAGACGAATGCGCATAGCAACCACATCTCTTCTCAGAGATAGCTACCACCATTCGAGCAAGTGTTTCAGTTTTGCAGTTTTATAGTTTCAACCTATTTCATTTATTCAATAGAAGATATTGTTCATTGGATATCTGTGTCGTTCTTCATATCTTTGTTTTTATTGTATTCAGTCTATTAATCAGTTCGTTCCACTCCTAAATCCGGATCAGTCTCCCTCTTGATATTATTTTTCTTCAAACTTTGTTCTTCCCTGGATAACCCTGGTTTATTGTCTTGAGGGAGGACGGTGGGATTCGACTGTAAGGACTTCTTGCTGTCTTGGTTTAATCAATAGATCATCATCCCCTTTCTTTAATAATTTGATAGAGACAACTTCTTTGTCCTTATATTTATCTAAGAGTTGTTGCTAATCTTGTTTCTTCGACCATTTTATCTCGTCAAAATCTTCCTCTGTGGTGAAAGGAAAATCCTCTAGAGAAAATGCATGAAGGCTTTCCTTAATTGGCTCATGTCTTTCATTGATCTTAGTATCATTGTCAGCCTCTTGTACATGAACCTTGGCCATTGGCATATTTGGAAGGCGTGCAATCATCCCATCTTTCATAGGCACATTGATATAAGTTAAATCCATCTCTAATGTTCCACCCAACATCACAACGAACTTCCTGGACAAGAGCATGCCCCATACATCAGGGACATATACCACCACAAAATCCATACAAATCACTCTCTCAAGATATTTACCAAAGTGTACTTCAACATTCTCAACTACCCCAGGAGTAGGTATGGCCCTGGATTCAAAACCACACACATTTCTATAAGGCCGCATAGCCTTTAGGCCTAGTTGCTCCATAACTTTCAAAGACATCATGTTGGCACCTGCTCCTGAGTTGAGCATACAATTGTTGTGACATTTGTTATTTATTAGCAATGACATAAAGAAAGGTGGGTGTCCATCGTATTGAACCCTGGAATTATCTGCTTGTAACATAATAGGAGGGTCTATTGGTTCATCCAATACATTGAAAAACTTTTCAAACCTTTCTTTCATGGACAAAACCTTGATAATTTTCTTCAATGGGATGGTTACATGCATTTTGGCCAATGCGCCTTCCAAGTCAAAATTTAAGTGAACCTTGTTAGCCTTAGAAGAGGTCTTAGGAAGAAGTATGTTCATAGGTGGAGGTTTTGGTTGTGAAGTTGTAGGTCTAGTAGAGGGAGGTTGGTTCATTTGCTTTTTCCTAGTATACACTTGGAATTCTTGTTTTTTCAATCTCTCTCTTAACTCTTGATCAAGGCTATTGATTACCTCCATCCTAGCTTTCCTGGTTGCTTGTTTTATTCCTTTGTCATGTTCCTCAAGTGTGATATTAAGACAATATTGTGGCTCTTCAATGGTATTGTTGGTAACCTTGACTTGATCATGTTCACCATTATTTAGAGGCCATTCATGCTCCCAATGTGATTCTTTGCATTGAAAGCACCATGGGTTCTCCTCAACCATGTTTGTGGGGGCTAAGGTGTTAGGGACCACTTGATCATTCTTGGGCTTGAAACCTTGACCACCCCTTTGGAATTGCCCCTTATAAGGAGGTCTAGGATCTTGTTGTTGGGCTCTTTCTAGGTTGACAATCCTATTCATCATTAACTCTTGGATTTTTACCATGCCATCTACAGTCATTTGTATCTTTTCCAAGCTTATGCCAATATCTAAGGCAGCCTCAACATTGTGGACCACTTTGGTTTTAGCATCTATCTTGACTCTTGGGTTGGAGAAAGGTTCTACTTTGGATGATGATTGGTTATTTTCAATCTTCATAGCCATCTCATGGGATTCTTGGATTATTTTAGGAGCTTTGTCTCTGATAAGGAAACCCATTTGTCTTGTAAAGGATTTGGTGTAAAGAAAGAGAAGAAAGTTGTTTGAAGGGTGGTGGTTTGTTCGGATTTGTTATACTAGCCTCTCAAAATTATCATGAAATTCCCTAACAATTTCATTTTCAGCGTTTATAATGTTGTTAAGCCTTGTTAGCAACATGTTGGGGTCTTCCTTGACATTCCATATTTTGAGGAGTTCTTCCTCTAATTTATCCATGGATGTAAAAATAACATCAAGAAGACCGTTATACCATCTTCTAGCACTATCATAGAGGGTAGCAAAAAACAACTTCATTTCCAAGTCTTCAGCGTCATCACTGATGGGATGAAGTTAGAAAAAGACCTAGAAATTCCTCATATGGTCCTCCGCGCTGACTACATCATTACCAGTGAACTTAGGCAACCACTTTTCATACCTAGGGGGCATTTGTCGAGGGTATCCTGGAATGTTTGTCATGTCTAACGACCTAAAAAGTTTGGATGACCATTGCTTTTTGTTATTAACTTTATTTGAATTATGGGTCCGAGTTTGAATGTTAGACATTGTATTTAAGGGAAGATTACCTCCAAATAATGATTTTACTACAAGAGAGTTTGTAGGAGGCTTTCTTTTGTAAGACTTGGGAGGATTGGTGTATCTCCCTGAATTTTGTGGAGTCGCCAGATAATCTTCTTGAGATTATCAAAGGGATGAGGGGATCACCCTCAGTGGAGTCGCCAGGTAAGCCTTGTGAATGAAGGCTTTGTATAAAGTCTTACCAAAAAAGTGTCGTTCGAGGAAGATTAACTCAATGTTCCTCGACAACGACACCAAATTTTTTATTGCGCAATCTATAATCTCCCAAAGCCTAAAGGAAAGTAGGTTTAGATTGACGTAACACAGAGGTAACCCTATCAATGTCACCTCAATAAGGTACCTCTTTTTCTTTAGGAGGAGGAAAACCTCACTCCAAGGGAGACGTCCCAAGACCTAGTTGGTTGATGAAGGAGGATAAGACAAGGTAATACCACCCCTCTCTCTAGGTCACGCAAACGAATGAAGTCACTTGGAAAGGATGTGTCAAGGGGTTAAGCGAAAATAAGGTGAATGAAACCTACCCTTTATCAAAGAAATGAAAAACGTTATATAATAACCAATGATATCAATGCTTCCAATTAGTGACTTCAATATAAAAGTCTGCTACCAAACAAGTTTATGCATAAAGGATAGATGTGTAGCAACAATAACAAATCCAAAAATTGTAACATATAAGGACAATGTAATAAAATATAAAGATCTTGCAATGATAATTCTTTTGCCACTCACAATTTCTAGATTAATAGAAGCCAAGTAATGACTTTAGAAGGCTTTCAAAGTACTTATAACAACAAGAAATTAACAATTATGAGAACAATAAACAACTTCAGAAAAGTATCTTGCTAAGGCAATTTAGTGAACACTTTTAGCGTTTATTGATTGTGTCTTGCCTAGTACAAATTCCGGGTGGCTTATCAATCAACGAATGGGTTTAACAAGCTGTCAAAAGTGTCTGTAATAGAAGCAAAACAAGAGTAATGACAACTGCAAGAAACCTTCAGAAATGCACTTTGTAAAGAGCAATTTATGCACACTTTAACTCTAGCTGATAGTACTTTGCTTCATGCAATTTTCTGGGTTGATTTAGATGGTTAGTAGGCTAATATAAGCTGTAAAATGATGGTTGTAGCAATGATTATGACAACAACAAGTTAGTACCTTAAAACGAGGTTAGTAAGTTAGGCTAAGTTGGTAGAGATAACAAGTGAAGTTGAGTGTAGTCTTGTCAAGGAATAGGAGAACAGGATTAGTGCCTTCAAGGGTAATGGAGTGAAGGTGGACAACTTCTTCTAAGGCTGCAAATCAATTTATGATGATGAACAAAGTTCTAAGAGGGAAAAGGCCTAGGAGAAGTAGTAACTTAAGTCCTCCTAGGCTTTGACCTCAAGAGACAAGATGCTAGGGTGTAGGCAATTCTAGGCCCTAGCACCTTGCTCTCCTTAGCCTTTTTATGGAGTAAAAACTTATGCAACAATGACTAAGTCCAAATCCTTAGAGTGCTAGCAATTTAGGGCTCTAGGGTTTCACTAGTTACAAGATCAATTCAATGAAAAGCTTGGCAAATAAAAAGTAAGAAAGTAGCAATTTGAGTTTCTTACTTCAAGCATTAAGTACACCATGCAAATTCATAATCTTGTATGAGCAAATAAAACCATACAACAAACCATTCAATAGATGAAAAAAATGCATATTTCACTTACTTGCACATGGAATAATCATGAGAATACCATGCAAGATCACCATAAAACTTCCAAGATCGATCCAAGTTGCCAAAAATAGCCTTAAATGAGAATGGTCCCTCACAATTTCAGCCAATAACCGATACTCATTACCTCATAGAGCAAGACTCACCGCTACTTCAGGACCAGGCTGGTGGGATGGATACTGCTGCTAGTGATAAGTGGACTGCACTGAAGAAAATAGGGTCCCTCCGGGGCCATGCTCAAGTCGTCTGGCTCTTGGTACTCCATGTCTAGGACCTGTGGGCCTCAAGACATGATATCCTTAGTTATCCCTAGTCTAGGGGATACCAATACCATTATGTAACATACTCGTTACCAATTTTTTTTGATACCAATTTGTAACCTTACCCATCCTACTACTGAGCAATGCTACTCCAAAATCCAATGCGCAGATTCCACTTTATAATAATAAGTCTACACAATAATACTTGAAATAACACGCTCAACGCCAAGCTGAGTCCCACCACTCAAACTTTCCTCTTGTTACACAACTTAAAACAACAGAAGTAACAGAATTCAATTGTGCGCCCAAGCATAATGAGCACATTGCTTTACTGCGCGCGTATTTCATACTGAACATGAGATCACTACTACATGCGAAACCGTTATGGCGTCACACGCCAATTCTGTTCTCCTAGTGTGCGTAGATTGCTTCCCTGTGTGCACAAGTAAGTCCAGCCTTTGGTGCACACAAAGTATTTCCCTGCATGCACAACCATTCTAACCTCGTCTCAGAGACTCATAGCCAGTATCATAAGGTTAACATAAGAGGGAAACTAACAAGAATTTCCATACTCATGCATGACTACAAATACTGACTATCAACACCACACATACATGTGCAAGCAAATAATACATAATAACACCAATTACTTATATGCAACAAAATACAAGAATTAAACCAATATTAAACACAGATAATTAAGCACACAGTAAATGAGACAAGCACATAAAGACACTTATATTTTATGAAAATTCACCAACTGCGTGCAAAACTCAGATGTTTCTCCTAGCCATAGACTTTGTTGCTTATATACTTCCAGCAACAAGTTAACCTCAAGCTGGGACTTAACTCCACAAGAGAAAAATGGTTCCTAATGCCAAGCTAAGGTCTGATAATCAACAAAATTGCTCAGTCCAAGGTGCCACTAATGCAACTAGCCTGCAATATCTCATTCCCCACATCCCTCTCACGCCCAAGTAAGTGTGCCCCTTCTCTGCTCAACAGTCCCTCGGCTGCCCCACTTCCTTTTCAGGGTTTCAAAAATAGCCTGGACAGGAAGTCTCAGAACCCTACAACTAATGCCCAACACACTAGGGAATAATTCCCAACAAAACTCTCACGTAGAGAGAATGCTCACGGGATTGACTACCCACCACTTCAACAACAAATCTCTCACCTAGAGAGATTTCTCACGGGCATGACAACCTACCTCTTCTACAACAAAACTATGGTTACTGTTAAATTTAGAGCAACTATTAAGTTCTTTTCAATTTACTAGACAATAATAGCATAAGCAGGATCATTGAAAGATACACAATCACAAGGTACATAACATTTATCCTAGGCAACCCTCATGGGGGAGAAAACCCAATGAAAACTTCCTTAATATAGATAGCCAATACAATGCCAAGATACTAAACCAAACACTAGAGAATATCCAACACTAAGCAATGCGCCTCTCTCTTCCTTCTTCCGACAACTGGAAATTGCAGCTTCCTTCAAACTTGCGCACTAGATGAGTGACTTGAGTGAGTGAGCTAATGAGGTGCTAGCCTCTCTTATTTATACTAGATGGTAGGTGCTAGGGTGGTGTCTCTTCATCAAGCAGGGCCAACTTCTTCACTTAGTGGTTAAAACCACTTTAATTAGGCCTGGGGGTAGACTTCATAATTAGCAACATATAATTAGGGTTTGACCAATCCACAAAAGGGGATTTGGTCTTATACAAAGCCCGACATGATCAATCCACAAAAGGGGATTGATCTATAATATAATAGCTCAATAATAAGTAGAATATTCTTTGCAGTTACAATATTTCAACACTCCCCCTTAACAAGAAGGGTATTCTACAACATCATCAGGAGAGAGAGAGAGAGGGGAACTGCAACAACAACATTTGGAACACTGACTGGCATATCTATGAATCATTGGAATCTTTTATCATCATCAATAATATCATCATTCTCAGTATGAATATGGAATGGAATCATTATCATTGTTCACAGTATGGAGTTGGAACATCATCATCATCGTCATCATCATCGTTCACATCATGAAGTTGGAACCCGAAACATCAACATCAATTAGCATAAAATCAATAACAACAACATCAACAACATCATCATCAACAACATGAGGCTAGATCAACATCATCACAGCATGAGTCTGGAGCAATAACATCACAGCACGAGGGTGGAGAACCATCACCATCATCATCATCATCATGGGGCAACAAAGTGGGGAAAGTGTATCAACAAATATTTTTGGTACTCTGACAGTCCCTAGCGATCTGCCTGGGAATCATAAGATTACCTAGGATATAAAATCCAAACAGAGCTACCACGTGGTACTTTTTTATATTATGGTAGTTGTGGGAGGTATTTACCTCCACGTGTAACCTTGACGAAAAACATAATATTCCGGGAAGCAAGAAGAAACCCTAAAGCATTGAACATAACCCTAGAAGACAAGTCGGCTCAAGGAAATATTTAATATTAAGTGTTTAGCCTCCAGAATGAGAAGTCGGCCCATACAGCTCATGAAAAACAATATAAATACAGAAAGCCAGATCTCATTTGGTACACACACCTTACAATTACAGAAATGTAGAAGTACGCACTGCAGAAACTGGGTCAGTGCACAAGTCTGGAGAGTAGCTGCAGTTGTAGCTACTACATTCTGTATTCTCAGTTTAATCTTGGGCTTTCTATTGGTTATGGTTTGGAATTTCTTCCCTGTATGATTTCTCTGGAGAGAGGTACGCTACATTGATTGGCTATTAGGCCTAGGGTTTGCTTCCAAAATCATTCTTTGTCAAGGTTAAGGTGCTTGGGGATGGCTTCGGCCTATGGTTGGGTGAAAATATTGATATATTGTCTATGGTTAAACGAGCACATATATTATTTCTAACAGGTTATGGGCCCACACTATCTTCAGATAGTCTAACCACTGGAAGAAAGATTGGGAGGACTTTCTCAGTTACAGTTGCAATTGCAGTCAAAGTTTTTGCTGCAGCAACGAAACCCTAACCCTCTTGTTGAGGCACCTTAAGTGAATATATTCGCCTAATTTATGGATAGCCTAGTACGCCTTAACCTAGCGCACCTCTTGGTACTCTCAACAAGCTAAGACCTCAAGTTTGAGTTTTTGGTCAAAGTCAAAGGTTGACCAAGTCAAAGCAGTTATGACTTACTCTATGAAGTCAGAAAACAAGTTAGAAGGGGCTTCTAACTTCAGAGCCTGGAAGACAAGGATTGGCCTCATCCTTGCCAAGAATAAAGTGTTGGATATCGTGAAAGGAAAGACCGTGGAACCACAGTTCGAAGAAGGAAAAGAGAAGGAAACTCAGAACGTTGCAGTTATGGAGAAGTTCCAAGACAATGACATCAATGCCATGAGTATCATAGTGGACTCTATAAAATACCATTTGATACCCTACATCTCCCATCTTGACTCATCTAAGAAGATGTATGATGCCCTAACAAACCTTTTCTCAGTCGTAAACATTGGACAAGTAATGAGTTTGAAGAATGAGCTCCATGACACAAAAATGAATGATGATGACAGCAAAACATCATACCTTGTGAGAATCTCTCAGTTAAAAGATCAATTACAAGCTATTGAAGAAATCATTTCAGAGAAGGAACTGGTAAATATAGTACTCAATGGCCTTCCCAAGACATGGGATGCATTTTCCACAAGCACGAACACAAGAAAGGAGTATCCCACATTTGAAGAACTTTGGACTTGCTGTGCACAAGAAGAATCAAGGATTAGCGCAAAAGAGAAATCCCAAAAGAAATACGATGATCCAACTTTCACAACAAAGTTCATGAATTTCAGGAATAAGAAGAAGTTTGGTTCAAGGAAGAAACTAAATCAAGAAAAGGATATGTCAAAGATACAATGCTTCAACTGTCGAAAATATGGTCACTATAGGAACCACTGTCCTGATTTAAATAAAAGGAAGGAAACAGGCGAAGCAATAGTTGTCGAAGAAAGAGAAACCCTCAAAGAAGGCCAAGCAGGATAAAACAAACTTCTTCTTCTAAGACAAGATAACGATATTCTTCATAATTCTTGTACATACCATGTTTACATAGTTTCCGTACATATCTTACATATCTATTTCCTAGAAGATAAGATGTTCAAAGAGAAACAATACCTATGGAAGAATAAGAAGATAAGGATTGCTATCACGATGACTACAAGTCAAGCAATACACATGAAAAGATGAAGTACATTGAAAATCCTTGGTAACAATTCCTTTGGAAGCTATTAACATAAGTAACAATTGCATGATAAGATGAAATCAAAATCAAACTTGAAGAAACCTAGAAGAAGTAAAAACAGAAAGAAGTCAGCAATCAAGAGGAAATTAGAAAAAGACTTGTGACACTTTGCAGAAGGCAATAAGGATGCAAACAAAAGTGTGGACTCTCTTGGATGGAGGGATCCGATTATATAATTCCAAAAGAAAAGCATGCATTCATGCATGAAGCAAGGATTAGGAGGGATCTAATCCTAAATAATATGATCCATTGAGGATTATGAAGTATCTATCCATGTTCCCATTGATGGTAGCAGCCATGAAAAGCAACATGTGTTAAGTTTGAATTTAGAAGAAGTCTTCTTCGAAAAGAAGCCTTAAAGTATCCCTGGTTTTCCATCCACATCCATGATCTTATGATGAAATGAAGAAGTTGGAATCTTCAGGGCATGGAATATATAGAAAACTCCATGGACCCAAGAGGTAAAGAGAAACATGAGGAAGAACATGAAGATTCCAAGAGAGAAATAAAAACCAGAACAACTTGTCATTATATCAAGAATCACAAGACTACCAGCTTGGTTTGAACCCACTAGAAGCAATCAAGCAAAAGAAATGGAAGTTGTGATGAAGAACAATATATGAAAGACTTATGAATGGAAGCATTGCGATATTTAGAACTAGAGGTTCTCCCAGATGGAGGGAGAATACTATGATGATAACTTGTTATGGGAGCCAGACATACCTCTACCTGAGCCATTATATCTTTTGCAATATCCATGGGTTGGAGTTTACATTAGATAAATGTAAGGACTGTTCTCCTCAACAGAGTAATTGAACAATAAGCATATGTAGATCAACCTCAAAGTTTTTAGGTATACTAGAAAAAGACCCTTGTATGCATATGGAAGAAGATCTTGTATGGATTCAAACAACTTGGTGCAGAGCCTCTCATGCACAACAGAAGCATGGTGAAAACTTTCTATAACAAAGATAATGTATCAGAATGGTTACTCATAAGTCCAGGATGATGGATTAGTAATCCATGACAAACTATCATGATGATAGAAGAAGTGCTACTTGGATATGTTTCAGTTTGAGCCTTGCCACAATGTCATGAGCTAGCAAGAAACAAAAGTACTGAATTCAACCATGATATATTGTAATGATCAAATCTATATGAAGCCTTCAGAGAAAACCAGTGTTCCAGACAGACCAAAGTACATTGAGATCAAGCATTACATTCTCCGTGATGATGTCCAGAAAAGAGAAGTGCTTCTCCAATATATCTCCACAGATGAGCAGATAACAGATATTTTGGTAAAGCCTCTGTCCAAGATGAAAAAGTTTGCGTACTCAAGAAACAAGCTGGAGCTCGTGGAGACGACTTCCTTATTGAAATAGGAAGAGATTAGTCCTAGGTTGGGAGGGAGCATTGATGTGTTATTGATTTATGGACAATCATTTTTCAGTTTGAAAAATGGTCCAGGATGAGCAGTTCCTTTCCAGTTCGGAAAGTGGTTTGAGATTTCTGATGGACAGGCATTTTCCAGTTCGAAAAATGGTGCAGATAGGACAGACATTTTCGTAATGAAAATGGTTCGATAGATTGCTTATGTACCATAAACAATGATTCCCCTTGTGTCCAGTGTGGGGGAATGGTCTAGGACAATCATTCTTCTTGGTAGTCACTCTGAGTAGTGGTCAAGTAGAATGGTCTGCCTCGCCGAAAAATCATTCTTTCGAAGTTCATAGTTGTGAGCAGTTTCGAAGAATGGTCCGTTTTGGAGGTTGGTGCAGGACAGTCATTTCCATTAGGAAATGGTCCGGATAGTCATTCCCTAGGGAAAACTCATTCTCTCCAGGTTGCACTATGTTTAGTGTCAGAGGAATGGCCCAATTAGGTGAATGGTCCAAGTTTATCAATCAGGTACAGGCATTCCCTAGGGCAGACTCATTATATCCAGGTTGCACTGTGTTTAGTGCCGGAGGAATGGCCCAGTTAGGTGAATGGTCCAGGCTCAGAAATTAGGGACAATTATTCTTCTGTGCTTGAGAAGAATAGTCCAAATAGCCCAGGGATGATGTTTTACTTTCTGAGGGAAAATTCTCTTCTAGATCTCACAGATGTGAGTGGAAGAATGGCCCAGATGACTCGGTTTATATCATGATATTGTTTTATGTGCAGGTTGATATTAGATGATATGATTGCTATGGAGATTGTATGTCTCTGGATAGTAGATGTATGCTACTGTGGTGGATGTGTTCCACTGGTTGTGACTATGTGTCACTGATTAAGTAGCCGTGTGCTACTTGGTGTGGTAGTGTACCACTGGATTGTAGTTGTGTACTACTATGGATAGACACAGTTGTGTTCTATTGAATGACATTGTTCTGATTTCCATGCAGACTATCAATAGTGTTGAAAATGATTATCATCTAGATGGATAGTCAGTGTGCTTGTGGACAAACATTCTCCAGGTGGAGAATGGTCTGGATAGAATAAATTTCTAGTGGACAAGTATTCTCTCTGTGGAGAATGGTCCAGGTTGAAAGTTTGTTGACATGTCATGGACTAGTATTTTCCTAAGGTACAGATTGTGGCCCGATTAGGAAAATGGTTCAAGACTGATATTTTCTAAGGCATATAGGTTGAGACGAATCTCTATGGTACATATGACTTGATTAGAAAATAGTCCTAGATTGACATTCCTATAGGAATGGTCTCTATAGTCCATGGCGTAGATTTTAACATATGTTGGGACAATCAATTTTCTAGGACATATGTTCGGATTAGAAGAATGGTCCTTGTATCACTTTATGGAGTGAGTGACTTACTCAACATCATGCCTGATTACTCAGATGGAGTATGGTTTCGAGAGATGATGCAGTTGATGCTATCATATGATAGTGATGATGGTGCTCTTGATCTAATCATGAGATATTCTATACGACTATGATGATGCTATCGGTTGAATGGTATGTTTGTGCTCAAGACCATTGCCTTCAATACCTCCCTAGCTAGGAGGGAGTGTTGATATTATGGTAGTTGCGGGAGGTATTTACCCCGACGTGTAACCTTGAAGAGAATAGAATATTCTGAGAAGCAAGAAGAAACCCTAAAGCATTGAAAATAACCCTAGAAGACAAGTCGACTTAAGGAAATATTTAATATTAAGTGTTTATCATCCATAATGAGAAGTTGACCCAGACAACTTAGGAAAAATAGTATAAATACAGAAAGACATATCTCATTTGGTACACACAACTCACAACTACATAAATGTACAAGTGCGCATTGTAGAAACTCGGTAAGTGCGCAAGTCTGGAGAGTAGCTGCAGCTGTAGCTACTGCAATATGTATTCTCGGTTTAGGCTTGGACTTTCTATTGGTTATGGTTTGGACTTTCAGCCCTGCATGCTTGCTCTAGAGAGAGGTACGCTACATTGATTGGATATTAGGCTTAGGCTTTGCTTCCATAATCATTCTCTGTCAAGGTTAAGGTTCTCGGGGGTGGCTTCGACCTATGGTTGGGTGACAATATTGCTATATTGTTTATGGTTAAATGAGCACATCTATTATTTCTAACAATACTCTGACAAAACGTCCTTACTGGACCTTCGAGATCTGCCCAGGAATCATAAGATTCCCTAGGATTATAAAAATCCTAACAGAGCTACCACTACTGACCACAACTAGCATATACATGCACATGTACTCTGATAGACCGTCCTTACCGGACCTTCAAGATCTGTCTAGGGATGATCAGTCCCCTATGATATAAAATCCTAGCTGAGCTACCCACTGTTGGTCAGGATACCATAGTATCATCAACATCACTCCCCCTTTCAAGGGATGTCCTTTTGGACTATACTAAGCTTGTCTTGAAAGTTATCAAACTTTACACGAGACATAGGCTTGGTCAACACATCTGCAACCTACTCATCTGTGCCAACATGTTGGAGCTTTATAGCTCCCCTCTACACCATATCACAAATGTAGTGATACCTGATTTCTTTGTGCTTCGACTTGTCATGGAACACCAGGTTCTTTATCATCTCTATGCAACTCTAGTTGTCACATAGAATCATGGTTGCTTCCAACTCCAGATCAAATAGACCTGTCAACAACTTCTGAATCCATATGGCTTCATAACCGGCAGAATGTGCAACAATGTATTCTGCTTCTGTCCTACTGAGAGCAATACTGGATTGATTCCTACTCTTCCATGAAGTCATGGCTGACCCCAGACTGAAAAACCATCCTGAAGTGATCTTTCTGTCAGAAACACTTCCAGCCCAATCTGAATCGATATAACCAACCAGTTTGGAGTCATGATCTCCATTATAACAGAGACCAAAGTCCAACGTACCCTTAAGGTATCTCATCGCATGTTTTGGAGCAACAAGGTGAACACGTTTGGGCTCTACCAAATACTGACTCAAGGTGTTCACAACAAAACATATATCTCTCCTGGTATTCATCAGATACATCAACGATCCAATAATATGCCTGTACAACGTAGCATCAACCAATTCTAATGAAGTATCAACCAAGATCTTCAACTTTGTTTCCATGGGTGTGTTCATGGATTTACACTCCCAGATATCAAACCTCTTCAATATTTCAACTGCCTACTTCCCTTGGTTAAGGAAGATCTTCTCTGGCCTCTGCCAAAGCTCAAGACCTAAGAAATAGTGCATCGGGCCTAGGTCTTTCATCTCAAATTCTGCAACGAGATTCTTCTTTCAATCAGTGATGAGATTTTCTTCTCCAGTTAAGAATAAGTCATCCACATACAACACCAATATAGCTGTCTCATCATTCATAACCTTGAAGTAAAGGTTAGAATAAGCTTTACTCTTGGTAAAGCCCAAGCTCATCAGGAAACTGTCAATTCTTCCATACCAAGCTCTAGGAGCTTGCTTCAATCTGTACAAAGCCTTCTTCAACCTGCAGACATGAGTCTTTCTATCTTCAACTTAAAATGCTTGAGGTTGTTCTATATACACTTCTTCTTCAATAACACCATTTAAGATGGCTTTTTTCACATCCATTTGGTGTAACTTCCACTTCATCTTGGTTGCAAGAGCTATGATGGTTCTGATAGAAGTGTATCTGGCTACATGAGAAAACGTCTCTTCATAGTCAATGTCTTCCTTTTGAGAAAAGCCACGAACTACAAACCTTGCTTTATATTTTTCAATACTTCCATCAACAACATGTTTGATTTTGTATAACCATTTGGAAGATACCACATCTTTTCTCTTCGGTCTGGGAACTATTTCCCATAAATAATTATTTAAAATGGATTGGTATTCTTCTATCATGGCATCTACCCATTCTTTCTTTTGAATGGCTTCTTCAAAGCAAGTGGGATCCTTTTCTATGAGATCACACATCCAAGCCATATAAATTGAGAATGGCTTAGGTTTCTTGATTTGTCTCATGGTTCCTTCTGGGGCACCATATTTCTCTCCATATTGAATAAATTCCCTTTCCCAAGATGGATTTCTCTTGTGAGAGATCGTCATCTGGGGAGGTTCTTGAGATTATATCATATCATGATCTTCTTGAATCTCATCATCATGGGAAGCTGTGACTTCCCTCACTAGTTCTGCAACTCTGGGATCTATATGCTCTTCTTCATATACTTCTTCAAGCTGTCATCTCCTTGATTTCTTGACTGCTGCATCCTCATCAAAGGTTACATCTCTGTTGATCTCAATATGATGGTAATCTGGTATGTAAATTCTGAACACCTTAGAGACCTCATAGTATCCAACACATATTCCCTTCTTTCTTGAAGGGTCCAACTTGGTTCTCCTTTCCTTCAGAATGTGTACAAACAATGGATAACCAAATATCTTAAGATGGCTTACTTCTCGCTTCTTTCCGGAGAACATTTCTTCGGGGGTTTTGAACCCAAGTGCACCATAGAATAATTNTGAAGGGTCCAACTTGGTTCTCCTTTCCTTCAGAATGTGTACAAACAATGGATAACCAAATATCTTAAGATGGCTTACTTCTCGCTTCTTTCCGGAGAACATTTCTTCGGGGGTTTTGAACCCAAGTGCACCATAGAATAATTTGTTTTGGACATACATTGATGTTCTTGCTGCTTCAGCCCATAAGTGCAATGGAAGATATTGATCATGGATCATAGTCTTCATTGTTTCCATTATAGTTCTGTTCTTTCTTTCTGCTACACCATTTTGCTGAGGATTGTAGGGAGTGGTGAGCTCCCTCTTAATCCCAATATCTCTGCAAAATCTTACAAATTGTTTTGAGGTGTATTCTCCTCCATTATCTGACCTGAGTATCTTGATTTTTCTTTCAAAGAGATTCTCTATCAAGGCTTTGAATTCCTTGAATTTTCCAAAAACTTCATCTTTTGATTTCAAGAAGTAAACCCAAGTCTTGCGAGAATAGTCATCAATAAATGACACATAGTATACATACCCACTAAGAGAGTTTGATGATATTGGGCCACAAACATCTGAGTGGATGAGCTCCAAGATTCTTTAAGCTTTACTGTCGCTCTTTGAGAAAGGATTCTTTATGTTCTTTCCTTGTGCACATCCCTTGCACACACCTTCATGATCAACCTTTAAATATGGTAGACCTGTAACTGACTTGCTCACATATGGTAAGGCCTTGTAGTTGATGTGAGCTAGTATTCGATGCCAAAGTTCACATGGAATCTTAGTGGAGTGAGTCAAGGCTGGATCTGAGTGACCTTTTAATTTATATAGGCCACCTTCTTCTATTCCAATAACAATTGCATCTTCTATGGATTTTCCTTTAGGCCACATAAGGACTTCACCATCTATGAATGTAACCCTAAAGCCTTTCTTATCTAAAGTTGAGATAGAAAGCAAATTCTTTTTCAAACCTGATACATATAGTAGATCCTTCATCTTCATTGGGGTTCCTGAATCAAGTTTGTAATGGACTCTCCCACTCCTTTGATAGGGTACTGGTAATCATCTCCAAGTGTAACTTTATGGGGAAAGTTCTTTTCTGTGAGGCTAGAGAGAATGTCTTTCTGACCTGTCATGTTCTTAGAAGCACCACTATCTATGAGCCAAGTATCCTCTCCAGGTGACACTAATCCTAAGAGGGAAGATAATAAGACATAGTCTTCAATATTTTCTTTAATCATTTTTGTGGGTGGCTCATCATCTTCAACTGCATGGGCATGGTGTCTTTTGTTATTTCTCTTCTTGTATTCTTCTCTTCTAGATGGAAAATTCTTAGCAATATGTCCCATCTTGTCACAATGGTAACATTCATAAGAGGATAAATCATTTTCTCTTCTTTGACGTTTCTGAAACTTCTGGAATCTCCTTGGAGGGTGAGATTCTTTATGGATGAATCTATTTGGAGAGTGAGACTCCTTATGTAGGTGGGTATCCTTATTGAAGTGAGACCTTCTCTTTCCTCCTTTAGAATGAGCAGCTAGGTCTTGATCTTCATCCCTTAATAGTACTGCTTCTCAGTTAGCTACTCTTGCTTATTCTTGAACACATTCTTCCCAAACACTGTCAAATTGTAGTTTTTCCTTTATGGAATAGATAGTTCGGATGAATGCATCCCAAGGTCTTGTGAGACCATTAAGAGCTATCATTATGAGTTCATCTTTATATAGGTTATCTCCAATTTCTTCTAGTTGTTCCTTGAATTGAGAGATCCTAGAGAAGTAGTCATGAACTGTTTCTCCTTTCTGCATCTTTGTATTCTTGAGTTGGGTTCTCAAGTTCATCTTTCGGTTAATGTTCCTTCCTTCATACAATCTAGTTAGGGAATATTTTTTTTTATTTTGGAGTATTATTAGAATCCACTTGAGGGATCAAGTGATCTTTAATAGAGTCTGCAGTGATTCTTTTTTCCCTAACCATATCCTTCTGGTACTTTGCTTTAGCTGTAGCATTTGTGGGTTCTAGTACATTTTCCTTGATAAATCTTGCAAGGTCATTCTCTTCAAGAATGAGTGCAAACCTCTACTTCCAGGAACAAAATTTATCCACACCTTCTAACTTGTTAACAAGCTTGGTTCTTGTAGACATCTTGACATGGAGTTGGGAAAATGACCAAAAAATGAAAGTGCTCAAAATTTAGATATGAACTTACTAGGAGCTGTGCTTGGTTGAGGCAAGTAGCTTGGTGCAGTTTGTCTTCTGAAAATCCAAATTTTACCCCTTGAAACTAGGCTTGCGCAAATCTAGACTGGTACTTCTAGTACTGGTTTTGGTTTCTTGGTTTTCTGGTACTAGTGAAAACTAGGGTTTCATTTTCCGGAGGATCTGGCCACTGAAAAGGTGCACTCAAGTTTCCAATGAGTTCTCTAGGCTAGGGCACACTCCCATAGATATTTTTTAGGTTGAAATTCTCTTCCAACAAAAATCCCTAATTTTCTTGTACGACAAAAGTGACATTTTTGGTAACCCAATGAAAGGTGCTCTATTCAGTGAAGCTCTAGTTCCATGTTAAATTTAGAGCAACTATTAAGTTCTTTTCAATTTACTAGACAATAATAGCATACGAAGGATCACTAAAAGATACACAATCACAAGGTACACAACATTTATCCTGGGAAACCCTCATGGGGGAGAAAACCCAACAAAAAATTCCTTAATATAGATAACCGATACAATGCCAAGATAATAAACCAAACACTAGATAATATCCAACATTGAGCAATGCACCTCTCTCTTTATTCTTCCGACAACTGGCAACTGGCAGCTGCAACTTCCTTCAAACTTGTGCACTAGATGAGTGACTTGAGTGAGTGAGCTAATGAGGCACTAACCTCTCTTATTTAAATTAGATGGAAGGTGCTAGCATGGTGTCTCTTCATCAAGCAGGGTTGACTTCTTCACTTAGTGGTTAAAACCACTTTAATTAGGCATGGGAGGCGACTTCTTAATTAACAACAATTAGCGTTTGACCAATCCACAAAGGGGATTTGGTCTTATACAAAGCCCGACATGATCAATCCACAAAAGGGGGTTGATCTATAAGATAATAGCTCAATAATAAGTAGAATATTCTTTGCAGTTACTGTATTTCAACAGTTATAATACAAAAAAACCACTTACAATCTTTTATCTACAGATAAGGTAATAGTCGTAATTCCTAGATGGTCCGACCCCTTTTGCACATGAGAAAATGAATGATTAATCCCCCGAATGATTTCTCTGCCTTTCCAAATACACATCCTACAATACATATTGCATGTCTTAAACTGGACAATTGTCACCTTTATAACTAGCTTTAGTCACTTGGTGACCTGTTCCCATCCCTCGAGAACTTAGGATAATTAATTATCCATAAATTACACTTTTTTGGAAATATTAATAAAATATTCCCTAGGACTTAAGTCTGCCCGCATAACATCCTCACGCTCCCAAGTTGCATCCTTGAGATTGTACCATGTCCATCGGACCTTTACCAACTCCATGGCTTGATTCCAAAGCTGTTTGATTTTTCGATCCAATATGCAAACCAACCACATTTCAAAATCATGTTCTAGCTCCACTTGAATCACATTCCAATCAATAATATGATTAGCATTAGGTACACACTTTTTAAGCAATGATACATGAAAAACATTATGAATACACAAGAATGCGGACAATGCAAGCATATATGCGACATGACCAAACCTCTCTGGGATTTCAAATGGCCCACAGTAGCACGCTTCCAACTTAAAACAACTTCCCAACTTCAGGGAACTATGTCTGGATTTCAGTTTTAAGAAGACATGGACACCCACTTTAAACTCTTTGTGGGGTCTACCTTTATCTGTGCAACTTTTCTTGCTGTCTTGGGTAGCCTTTAAATTATGTCTTATCTTTATCATATTCTCCTCCATTTTCTGAATCATATTTGGCCCAACCATTGTGCGGTCTGCTGGGTTGTCCCAACTCACTGGTGTGTTGAACTTTCTACCATAAAGTGCTTCAAATGAGATCATATTTAAAGATGCTTGATACACATTGTTGTAAGCAAACTCTACCAAGTGAAGGTAATCTTCCCATTTTGATAGTTTATCCATCACATACATCCTAAGCATATCTTTAATCACCCGATTTACCCTCTCTGTTTGTCCATCTGACTCAAGGTGATATGTTGTGCTAAAGTTTAGACTTGCTCGAAATCCTTTGAATAGTCCTTTCCAAAAGTTCGATGTGAACTTGGAATCTCTGTCAAACACAATTGTCTTAGGTACACCATGCAACTTAGGAATTTCTCGCATGTATATTTCAATAATGTTGGTTGCCTTGTGCGTTGACTTTACTGGAATAAAATGGGCAACTTTAGTAAGCTTGTCCACCACTACCATAATATAATCATGTTTCTTAGTAGTCCTAGGTAGCTTAGTAATGAAATCCATGGTTACAACTTCCCACTTCCACTCATGAATGGGAAAAGGTTGTAGCAAACCAATTGGATATATGTGCTCAACCTTAACCTTTTGACATTCAAGGCATCTAGCAATAGAATCAATAGCTTCACTTTTCATGCATGTGTAATAGTATTTCTTTTTGACTGTGACAATTGTCTTATGGTAACCTGGGTGTCCCACATAAGGAACTTTATGCATCTCTGACAATAACAAAATTTTCAACTCCTGGTCATTTGGCACATAAACTTTGTGCCTAAACATGAGTATTCCATCCTCTTTTAGCTCATAACCTTCAAATTTGTATTGCGACATACCTTGATGTAAAGTCATCTTTATGTCCACATATCACTAATTTGATTTGAAAACTTCTAAAATTATGTCGCACAAATCAAATTTATACATGCCAATAGTTGTAGCATGCATCTCGATCACCCTCCTGTTGAGTGCATCAACAACCTTGTTCTCTTTTCCTCTGATATGCTTTATGTCAAAGTCATACTCACTGAGGAATTCTAACCACCTGCTTTGTCTGGAATTTAAACTTGGTCGTCCAAATATATACTTCAGACCATTATGGTCTATTCTCAACTCAAATCTTTTACCCATGAGATAGTGCCGCCACATCTTCAAAGCCTGCAGTATGGCAGCATATTATAAGTCATGAGTAGCATAGACCTTTTCATGCTCTTTTAAATTTCTTGATTCGTAGCATATCACATGCCCATTCTGACCAAGTACTCCACCGATCCCTTCCTTGCATGGATTCGTGCATACACCAAAGTCTTCATCTGAATCAACAATTCTCAAAATTTCCACGCTTGTCAACAAACTCTTCAAGTGATTAAAACTCCTTACACAATCTGGAGTTCATTCAAATGACACACCTTTGTTTTGCAAGGATGTGATTGGATGCACAATGTTTGAGAAGCCTTCAATAAACCTTTTGTAATAACATGCAAGTCCCATAAAGGACCTCACCTCAGTGACATTTCTTGGTGTTGACCATTCCTCAGTGGCTTTTAATTTTTCTGGATCCACAACTATTCCTTCCTTGGAAATGATATGACCCAAATAATTAATATGTCATTGGTAAAATGAGCACTTGCTCAACTTTGCATACAACTGACGTTCTCTCAAAAATTGCAGCACCATCCTCAAGTGTTGATCATGCTCTTCTTTATACTTTGAATAAATAAGTATGTCATCTAGAAATACAATGACAAACTTATCTAAGTAATTTTTGAAAACTCCATTCATCAAACACATGAAGACAATTGGTGCATTTGACAACCTGAATGACACCACATTGAACTCATAATGTCCGTATCTCGTTTTGAAGGTAGTCTTGTTGATATCTTCTTCTTTAATTCTCACTTGGTAATATCCAGATCTGAGATCAATCTTTGAAAATATATGTGTGCCCCTCAGCTGATCAAAGAGGTCATCTATCCTTGGCAAAGGATACTTGTTCTTTACTGTTACTTTGTTCAACTACCTGAAGTCGATACAAAGTCTCAATGTATCATCTTTCTTCTTCACGAATAATACTGGGGCACCCCAAGGTGACACACTTGGGCGTATATAACCATTCTTTAGAAGCTATTTGAGTTGCATCTGTAATTCCTCAAGCTCTGGCATACTCATCCTATAAAGAGTCTTGGATACAAGTGTCTCTCCAGGCATCATATTTATAGAGAAATCAATATCTCTTTTTGGTGGCAACCCTTGTATCTCTTTAAAGACATACTCAAATTCTTTCAGTACCGTGCAATCTTCAATATTTGACACTTTATCCTTAGGTATCTCTTCCATGTGCGATGCAAATACTTCACATCCTTTCCTGTAACTTTTCTTCAATTGAAAGGTTGAAACTTCTCTAATAGTTACAACTCTTGGAATGCCTTGAACTGCTCTTAATTTTTCTTCCTCATCCACACAAGTAAATTCCTTATTGTAATAATCTAGAAAAACATGATGTTGGTCCAACCAATCCATACAAAAGAGGCAATCATACGAGCCCAAAGGTATGATATTCAAATCAACATTTGTGCGCAATCCATTCATTTCCATTGGACATGCCTTAACCATCTCTTGAATTTTCCTTTTTGCTCCTATAGCTAACTGCACAAACCAAGGTTTTCCAAGATTGCTTCTCTGCAATTGTAATCTTTCCACCATCTTACGATATATATAACTATGGCTAGCTACTGAATAAATTAAAATAGCAATGGGTTGGTCATTAATATTACCTTCCACTTTAATCATGTGTGAATGAAACTTAGTTTTCTTGTTATCCGGGGCTACGTGAATCCTTGGTACATTTCTGCCCATGTCTTCAACTATCGCAGCTTGTTGAACACTGTGTGCAGTCCTCACTTTTTCACCTCTTTAAGGGCAATCTTTGCATATATGATCTTTGCCACAACCCCAACATTGAATAGATTGTTGCTTGGTTTTTTTCCCTACTATATTTGTCATTGTGGGATCATTGGGAGTTGGTTGTCCTTGCATAGTATTTCTAAAAAATGGTGGCTTAGCCTCCTTCTTCTTCTGTTCTATCTTGCTTTTCATCTTGTTTTCACTAGCCTTTTGGAATTTCGGTGTTCCCCTTTGCTGATCATAAATACATTTAGCGTGCCTTATGGTTTCATCCAATGTCTTGGGGTCATCATATTGTATCTTGTCATTGATAATTGGTGGCATCCCACTCAGGTACCTCTGAATTTTAACTTGCTCATCCTTGATGAATGCAACATATTTTAGTAGCTCTAAGAATCTTCTTTCATACTCATCTATATTCATACTCCCAATCTTGATTTCAAAGAACTCCTTCATTTTCTTGTCATAGTATTGTTTGGTTAAGTATTTCATTTGAAAATACCTCTTGAACTCCCTCCAAGTAACCTTGTTCTCATCAATGTGATGCACTTGCACGAAGTGATCCCACCACATTGATGCCTTTCCTTTTAGCTGATAGATAGAAATTCTCCTTTCTACCTGCGCAGAAAAATTATGCAATTGGAAGTACTCCCTCATACCAAACAACCAAGTCTCTGCATCTTCATCCTTCTTGTGCTCACCATCAAAGGTAGGAGGCTTGATCTTATTCATTTATCCTTGTAGCTCGTCCTCTCCAACCCTTCTCTTATGCTTTTTGACAGGAGATGGACTTTAGCTACTGCATGATTTCCTAAATGAATTCTTTGGTGAGTGAGGATGATGCCTATCAACACTTCTTTTTCCTATTCTCTTTTCATCATGAGACCTACAACTTCTTTACCTACTTGTCTCTGTCTCCTTATCCATTTTATTTTTTATTATGTCCAAGCTTTGCATCAACTTGACATTGAAGTCATCTTGTTGCTCCTTGGATTTCATAAGCCTTTCATTATCATCTTTATATATTTGGAGATATTTTTGCAATCCCTTTATGGTTTCCACCAAGTTTATGCACTCCTTCTCAGATTTTGTACCATCAACACCCAAACCAACATACAAATATTTGAATTCACCACCATGGCTAAAAGTTGTCTTCACATCTTCCATTCTTTTTGACTTTATTGTGTTGATTTTGTCCTACTCTAATCATTGTTAATTCCGCAAAATGTGTAGGCAATAAGATTTTTTAGACGAATTCATGCAATAAATTCATAAAAACTCTGCACCATTTTGTCAGAATCCCTTCTTCTGAATCCCATACACGCACTGGTATTCAACACATGCCAATGTGCGATGTCAATATTTGACATATACATCATGTATCAGTATTACGCATGCACCACAAATTTTTCTCCGCCCAACCCCAATCTATAGTGCACACACCTGTGCACTATTGATTACTACACATTTCCTATGTCGCACCCCACAATGTCTAGAATTTAGTGCACACTCTTATTTTATGCGCACCATGGCCATGTTGTAATTCCAAACTTACCAATCCAAATTTTGCATTAATTAGAAACTCATCCCATGTAGGCTCACTGTTGAAACCGTAGCTTAGATACCAATTTCTAACATCTCCATCGCCAAACTGCGTCGATACCAATCTATACCATCCCCATCACCAAACTTCTCTGATACCAATCTGTAACATCCCCGTTACCAAACTGATTTGATACCAATGTGTAACCTTACCCAACCTACTACTGATCAATTCTACTCCAAAATCTAGTGTGCATATTCCACTCTATAATCATAAGTCTATAAAGTAATACTTGAAGTAACACGCTCATCCCTAAGCTAAGTTGCACCACACAAAATTTCCTCTTTTTACACAACTTAAAACAATGAAAGTAACGCAATGTAATTGCACACCCAAGCATACTGAGCACATTGCTTTACTATGCGTGTATTCCATACTGAACATGAGATCATTACTACGTGCACAACCATTCTGCCTTATACGCCAATTATGTTCTCTTTGTGCGCACAAACTGCTTCCCTGTTCACACAAGTAAGTCCAGTGTCTGGTGCACACATATTATTTCCCTACGCACACAACCATTTTAACCTCGTCTCAGAGACTCATAACCAACATCATAAGGTTAACATAAGAGGAAAACTAACAACAATTGTCATACTCATGCACGACTACAAATACAGACTATCAACACCACACATACATGTGTAAGAAACATAATACAAAATAACAAAAATTACTTATATGCAACAAAATACAAGAATTAAACCCATATTAAACACAAATAATTAAGCACACGGTAAATGAGACAAGCACATAAAGACACTTATATTTTATGAAAAGTCACCAACTGCACGCATAACTCAGATGTTCCTCCTAGCCATGGACTATGTTTCTCATATACTTTCAACAACAGGTCACCCCCGAGATGCCGCTTACCTCCACTAGGGAAAAAGGGTTCCTAATGCCGAGCTAAGGTCTGATAATCAACAAAATTTCTCAGTCCAAGGTGCCACTAATGCAACTAGCATATAGTCTCTCATTCCCCACATGCTTGTCACACCCAAGGAAGTGTGCCCCTTCTCTGCTCAACAGTCCCTTGCTACCCACTTCCCTTCCAGGGTTCCAACAACAGGCCGAACAGGAAGTCTCAGATCCCTGCAACTAATGCCCAATGCACCAGTGAACAATTCCCAACAAAACTCTCACCTGGAGAGAATGCCCACGAGCCTGACAACCCACCTCTTCGACAACAAATCTCTCACCTAGAGAGACTACTCATGGACTTGAAAACCCACCTGTTCGACAACAAAAATCTGGTTACAATACAAAAAATCCCTTACAATATTTTCTCTGCAGGTAAGGTAATAGTCGTAATTCCCAGATGGTATGACCCCTTTTTGCACATGAGAAAATGAATGACTAATCTCCCGAATGATTTCTACCCCCTTCCAAATACACTAAGGCCAACAATATATATTGCATGCCTTAATCTGGAAACTTGTCACCTTTAGAGCTAGATATAGCCACTTGGTGACCCATTCCCATCCCTCGAGAACTTAGGATAATTAATTATCCATAAATTACACTTTTCCAGAAATATTAATAAAATATTCCCTAGGACTTAAATCCCCCCCTCATTTCCCTTTTCCGGTGGAGTTATCCCGCCATATATTTTCGTATGATCTATTTGCACGCAACGATGTGATAATATTAATAACTTAAGTATGATTACACTTTACAAGGATATGCACACTGGCTTATTTGCGTCCCGACTCACCAACCCCATATCCAAACAAGCTCTTCGGCTTCTAATACATATACATATACATATATAACTCAATTCTATGCACACTGCTAGGTAATCCCCACACACTTACTTAGGTGCAGGCAACACTGTGAAATGTGTGTACCCTTCCTTTGATGTGAAACCACGCGCACTCAACCAGGTGTGTGCATCACTATGAAATGTGCACACCCTTTCTTTGATAACAATTCTCATGCACTACTCAGGTGCATGCAAAACCAATACTTGGTTCCAACGGCTCATCAACCTATATGTACATTTACATTTACAATTGGTACCAACAACTCACTAGCATATATGTATAATTACAAGGGTTCGAATTAGGGACATTACACATAACATCGTGATTTCTAATACTTGTAAACGTTGACATTTTAAATTAATTAAATATCCAAGATTGATTAACTGAGAGTGAGAACTTAAAGGGGATATGATACCATGAGAGGGGAAAGGTAAAGGGGTCCAAGGACATGTTTGTATGCCTAGATACCTATTTATCTTATTCCTACTTTTCCTACTCATCTTTCCATTGCATAACATTCACTCTATTATAATGTTGATGTTGAGCCTAACCTATAGTCTAATTGGATATATCAGAAGTGGGAATAACCATCTCCTAGATTTAGGTAACCACCTCTTACATATTTGCATCTTGTACCATACATTCTTGGAGGTAGTAAGTGTTGTATTAGGAGTCTTCTTACCATCTTTCACTCATGTCGAGACAAACAAATTCAAATTGGAAAAAGGGAGCTATTTCTTGGAAGCATTGGGAAGAGAAATATAGAGTTTTATATGGAAAAGAGAGAACATATGATGGAATTGAATATTGCATGAAAGAAAKCTATAGAACCTTGCAAAGATGAGGATAAGGAGMTGAAACAATAGAGAAGAAAAATAAATAATTGTTGTGCAACAATAAAGGCCAAGTTTATTACAGAGACAACCTTGCAATCCCAAAAGAAAGTTGGTCATAAAATTATTCAAGAAACAAGAGAAATGATGTTGGATTTTAATAAAAAATGGACAATAGCTTGGACTCTCTCTTTTTTTCCAAAAAAAAAAGGTATCTTCTTTGAGTAAAATGGAAGGTACAATCCTTAGGGGAAAAGATGCATTACAAAATGAGTAGCAGAAACATGCTTATACCAATTATTGTGAAAAACAAGGCCTTCCAAAAGGCATGACATAATAGTCACCAAACRAGAAGACTGTGAAGTCCAAAAAWGTCATACAAAATATAAAGTACAAAGAGATATCAACAATGAGAGAAACTTCAAGAACAAAAACTACTTATCAGAGAGGACACCCTCTCTAATTGAGAGAAAATYTCATGTAGAGTATTCTTCGAGAAAAAAAAAATCTTCCAGCAACAATGCATCTTTAGAAAGTGCATCAGCTCGAGTATTAAGTTCCCAAAAAATATGAGTGCAACTAATATGAGTGAACATAGCATAAATATTAGGAATTTGATGTGCAATATGTTGGAGGCATAGATTTCTAATCTAGACATCTTCCTTCATCC
Organism: Picea engelmannii; assembly: GCA_009831015.1. Taxonomy (NCBI): domain Eukaryota; kingdom Viridiplantae; phylum Streptophyta; class Pinopsida; order Pinales; family Pinaceae; genus Picea; species Picea engelmannii. Next base: position 106,863 of record ML835073.1, read on the forward strand.
AGTCTATAACTAGCTTCGAATCCCCAAAAATCTAGAGTTCAAGAACATTCCTGTCCACGACTACCTTTAATAGTGCAAACAAAGCTTTAAATTCTCCCAAATTGTTTTTCCCCTGTCCTAAGTTCGCTTTTCTATAAACAAAACGAGAATAAAAAAAGTGAAGAATAAATTCCACACTACAAACTCTGTCTGGAACTTAACATACACCATAAAAAAATCCCCATCCAAAAGATTTGTTTATCTCCAAATCATGGACCAAAGAAGGATGTTTTATATTCTGATTAGATTTATAACAAGAGAGAAGAGCCGAGGCCTATTGAGAGACTTTGATCATAGGGAAACACTTATCTTCAAACATACTAGTATTCATGTCCAACCATACCCCCCACACTACCAGAATCAGAAGCGCCCTAAATACCTTCAAGGAAGGACGATTGAAATACTCCCAAAAATAATCAAGAATCAATTTTTTCTCCCATAAATGAGGCAACCCCAATTGCCTCTCTATTTCCATCCAAACTTGATGAGAATAGGGAAGTCCTAGAAATGAATGAGAATTAGTTTCATCATGCCTTTTACATAGAAAACAAAATCTTGGTCCCTGCTTATTCTAAACCTATAAGATGTCCCAAGTCAAAAAAATTCCATTCAACACTAGCTAGAAGAGAAAGATACCTTTCAAAGGACCACAAATTTTCCAAAGTTTATTGTATCACCAGAGACTAGTATTTTCTCCTAAATCCCAAATGGACAAATATCCCAATTTGGTCGAATACTCACCCCCAACATTGTTGAAATACCAAACGAGTTCATCCTAATGATTCGATAATCACACTTTTGCTTTGTGTAGTTTGGTCGTATAATGATACCAAAGTTTATGCCACCTTTCATGAATATTAAGGTCTACAACGAAGAACCAACCTTGATACCAGATAGTTATTCTAGCACCACCACCTATGTGATTGAGAGTACAATAACCAATCTCCTAAATTTGTATGACAAGATAGTCTGAAAGAAATATATGATCTCCATAGCCTGAAATAGTGTCCTTATTGATCATTACATTTACACCAGAGGCAACTTTCCAATCCATAAAATTCCCTATGATACGAATTGCAAGAGAGAGAGCTCACCATTGATTATATACATTTGAAGTGTGTTTCTATTTGTGATAGATCCAATCTAGAACATAATATAGAGAAATATATTTGTCTATCAAAATACGTCTCCATAGGCTATCTCTGGTCAAGAACACCCATAAATATTTGGTGGCTAAATCCTTACCAAAAATACAAATATCATTTAGACCCCAACCCACAAAGCACTTGGGATTTGACAGAATTTTCCAATTTTCCAGATGAGACCCCATATATTCTATACTGCCTTTCGAAAGAAAATTAAAACAGAGCTTTTGAATGATAGTTAGAATTCGTTTCAGAATGAGTGCGAATAATTGCCACTACAACAGTATATCTTTGCACAAAAATTTGAGTAGGATCAAATTCCCCCCTCGTGACATCCAACTATTACACCATAAGTTGACTTTCCTTTCTATCTCAGATAAAATCCATTTCCAATTCACTACAATGTAATTATTGGGTTTAAGATGAAAGTTGAGATATTTAAACCCTTCCTCCAATGTGCATGCAGAGAAATTGAAAATCCCAAAGATATTGTGCCAGATACCTTCCTCTACTTCTAGAGAATAGATAGATGATTTTGTTCCATTTGCAACCATCCTTGTAGCATCACATAAAATCTCCAAGATGTCATTTAAAATCCTACCTTCATACTTCACACAAAAACAAAAAATTAGCACATCATCCATAAATAGAAGATGTGTAAGTCATTCATTCCTACCCAACTTGACACCTTGGAACTTGTTGGCTATTTTTGCCTCCAAAATTTCCCTACTTAACCCATCAACAAGCAAAGGAAATAGGTGAGGGTAGAGTGGAAAACCTTGTCTCATCCCTCATGCAACTTTGAAAAATGACGAACCTAATGCATTAATTAGAATGGAAAAGGATATAGCACACACACAACACATGATTCATTTCACCAATGAAAGATCAAACCGTATATGAAGAAGCAATAATTGGAGGCAAATCCATGAAAAATGATCATAGGCCTTTGAGAGATCATTTTTTAAGATCCAAATAGGATGCTTATGAACTTTGATCGTATGCATACCTTCCTGCACTAACCCTATTGCTTCATAGATAAGACGACCCTTGAGGAAGCCAAACTGTTCTGAAGTAGTGACATTAGATAGGATGAGTTTAAGACAAACTACAATAAAATTTGAAATAATTTTGTGTAGACAATTGCACAAAGAAATCAGATGGAAGTCATGAAATGAGTTGAGGAAGTCCAGTTTAGGAATAACCACTAAAAAAATTGCATTTACACAACTTGAAATTTTACTAGTCATTCACACTTCTTCCACTACCTACAAACGGTCATCCCCAAGAAGATCAAAGAAATATTCAAAGAATTCAACAATCCAACCATTTATCCCTGGAATCTTATCCCTTTTGAAGGATGAAATGATAGCTAGGAACTCAAATTTGGAAACCTCACTGAACAAAGCATGATTATCTTCCTCCTCGACCTGCCTCGGAAAATAATAAAGAAGTTTAAGAATTTGCCCCATTTTCTCCTGCTTCGGTTCCTTGAAAAATTTTCAAAATGATTCACCCCTAATGCTACCAAATATGAAAAACCTATGACCTTATTATCACTCGAGTCATTAAGCTCCTAGATAGTGTCGTAAATTTTCTAAAAGTTAGCATAGTTTTGGAAAATTTTGGTATTTTGGTCCCCAACAACAATCCATAGTGCTCGACTCTTAAGTATTCAAGTTTTCTCTTGTTCTATCAAGATCTTGGACCGAAGAGTTTCCGATGAATGACATCTCTCCAAATCAGACGTGGATGTCAATTATTTTGGCTTTGAAGCATAAAGATGCTCAAGCTCTTGTTCAATATTGCTAATCTCCTCAACATGCACCTTCCTCGGTGCCCTAGCCCAATTTATAACCTTCTCTTTGACTTGCCAGAGGGATGATATGAATTGAAAACTAATCGAGGCCCATGCATATGCATTAAAGGGATTCCAATTTTCAAGTACCAACTTGTAGAAGTCATCATCCTTTCACCATGAAGGATTGTATTTAAAAGGAGCTTTAGGTTTCCCAGTAGATTTATCAAATTTCATGAAAATTGTGAAGTGATTCGAACAACGGATATTTCCAAACCAAGAATGATAAACACCAAAGTATTGAAGAAGATCATGGTGCACAATATATCTATTCAATCTCTTTGATACTCCATCTACCCCAGCTCGACTATTGCTCCAAGTTAGGCATAATTGAATGGGTTCTACATCCACCCATCCCGCTGCTTCTATTTTATCATTAAGAAAACTTTCCATCTATTCCTCTCGAGTAGAAAACCCCCATATTTCCTCCCTAATTAATGTTATATTAAATCCCCTCAAATGAAAAAACAGTCAGAGCCTAAACATTTAAGAGTTAAAAACATGTTCCAAAAAAACCTCCTTTCCCTCATAAGGTCCATACAAGTTAAGGACCATGAATGATCAATCAAATTCCTTACTATCGAGATCTGTATAGAGACCTATCAGAATGGAAAAACAATAAACAAGGGTGCAAGTAGAATAAAACCTCTTGATGATTCCCTAGAAAGTCCATCTAAATCCAATCCATAAAAACCCCAACCTGGAAATAGTTTTACCAAATAGCCAATGATTGTTCCACTATGACCCATTGATTCTTTCATGAGGATAATATCCAACCTATCCAACTCAACGAACAAATTTAGGGAAAAAAAATTATCCCTTCCCCCCATGCCTCTCATATTTATAGACATGAGCTTCATTAAGAACCCACAATCAGGGTTGCTCCTACTCTAAGGACCCCTAAAATATATCTTTGTCTACCCTGAGAGATTTCACGGTGAGCATGCTCTTGCACATGTTGCAAAGCTAATTTATTCCCCACTTTATTAGGCCTAGGAGTTTTTGGACTATCAAACCCCACCCCCCCGATATGACATGGCTCCATGAGGAATTATGTGGCCTCAAAAGGTATGAGTCCCTTCTAGAAGAGGTAGAGGTGGAAAAATGAGAGTGGGACTTATGAGAAACCGATACTTGAGAGGACAAGGATTCAAAATATTTTGAAAGAACAATAATGTAAGAGTCTTCTTTCCCCTTTGTAGAAGAAATATGTACATATAACTCTCCCTTATAGGGACTAGGGACATACCTTTCTAGCTCAGGAGGCTCTCCATGCACTTGCTAAATAGAACCCAAGACAAAAGAAGGAATTTTCAAAGGAAGAGACTTACCCAAATCTTGTTGAGAGTTGGAGATCATTGTCCATAGATCTTCAAGCTTGCTCCATTGAGTAGGAGAAAGGTCCAAATAATCCCCAAATTTATCCCAAAGGCATTTATTCTCCTCTCCATGCATGTCACCAACTTTAAAAGGAACTTTAATATCACCCACCAAGACATTTCTCTGAATCTCTTTGTCATCACAGTGAGCGCCTTGATAAAGTGTCACACCACCCCCCACAAAATGAGATATAGGAGAATTTTGTGCATCCAATAACCTCAAATATGAATTAAGACCAGAAACAATACCTCCATGAGATCACCTATTAGATCCCACAAATTTATTTTGAAATGACAACTTGTAGTCTTCCAATACGTGCCCAACCTTGCGAGAATCATTTGAAAGGAATATTTACATAATCTAATATATGAGTGTAGAATATATTACCAACCACCAATTCTATAGATTTGAAAATCCCTTTTCGAGGGTCTAGATCCACCAGAATTTGCAGAACATAATGGATACTATTATTCTTGTATGAGTCATCTAAGGCTATAAACTTCCCGAAGACTTCACTAATGGCTCTTAACCCCTTATCAAACCAAAATTCTAAAGGCAAATTTGGGAGTTTAATCTATGTTGGAGCACTGGATAGAATCTCCTCTAGAGCATCAAACAAAGGGTGTTAGGACTTGGCATTGAGTATATGTTGATCCCAATACCATTGACCCCCCAAAATTTTCCAAGCTTCATCTTTGGAATGAAAGATAAAAGAAATCCATCCTTTGGATATAATATGTACAATCATGGCATAAACTAAAACTAGAATCCAATGTGATTGCATCCACTCATTTAAAGTTGTTATCGAAAACCTCATGCCACAAAACTTACCAACAAGTGCATGGCCATCCAAGTTTGCTATCTAGCTAACTTGAAGGTCCTTCCATACAACCAATGCAACCCCTCCACAATGCAACTTGATCACTCTCCTACACTTTCCACCTGCATTCCTCTTTCCAGCAGAAAAAATACCACCCTATAACTCCTCAAGGTTCAAATTTTTGCTAATAAACCCAAAAGATTGAAATCTAATAGGATCAAGACCATGCTATGTTTCCATCAAATGAACAATAGGGAAATGATTTTTCACATTCATAGAAACTTCAATCGTGTCACTCAAACCATAACCTCCTCCATTGGCTGCATCCCCAAGATATTCACTTCCCCATTCTTCTCTAGTACAAAAATACCTCGGAAGACCAACAGTACCATGCAGTTTGATAGAGATAGGACAACTAGCCTTGGGGATCCTTCCAAAAGTAACTGCTTCTCTATTGTCCACATCCCCAAGATATTCACTTCCTTGTTTGGTCCCTGTACAAAACTCCCACAAGATATCAACATTACCATGCGATCTTATAGTTCTAGGACTACAAGCCAGGAAGCTCCTTCCAAATGGTACTGCTCCCTCACTTGAACTGACACCTTCCAAGTATGACACCAAATATTGTTCCACGCTATTTATTTTTCAATAAGCTAGGTTAAGCATGTAGTTCATTCCAATTTTGCATTTGTCTTAACCATAAACAATAATTTTGCAACAACCAAGATCACAAGAAGAAACACCACGCATAATAACACAAGAAGTATCCTAGGAAACCCTTCTCAACAAGGGAAGAAAACCCAACCAAATCCTTTTCTATATTCTTTAAGAGAAATATCTTCACCACCAATAAGACCTAGCACACAAGAGGGTGCTCAAACCCTAGAAGACTAGTGCCCAAGAGAGGTGCACACTTTTCCCAAGAATATGTACTTGCTGAAATTTCTAAACTCATGTGAAAGATATGATTCCACAATGGGTAATCTACCTTTACTTATATTAGACTTGTCCTATCAACATAAGTGTCTATTGGCAGAATAGGGTCGACCTCTCTAAGTCACATTATAAATAATATTAACCGGATTAATTATCTTTTACATTTATTATTAATCACATTAAGGTGGGGCCGACATGTACCCTTTACATTACAATTAGGGTTACAGGCAGGTCTGACTCTTAAACAATATAGCAAGGGATACTATACACCCACTAGTGCTCATCCACTATTGGCACATCCATAGGGATGTCCATATATCTAGCTCATTGCATTACACAGAAGAACCACTTCTTCATTAGTGCTCAACGACTAGGATCATGTTCACCTGTGCTCATCCACAAGCACGTCCACTCAACATATCTTCTTTCCCACTGCATTACACATGAGAGTCATCTGGAGTTTCTCATCAACTCTTATGCTTTGAGGAGGTTAATACATCATCTTCATTTCTATTCTCATGACAATTCACCCAACACTTTGGGATTTCACACGTTCACTTTGTGCTCAGCCACATGCACGTCCAACTCTGCAGATATCCTTTCTCACTGCGTTACACATGATAATCATCTGTAGTTCTTCTCAACTCTCTGTAAGGAGGAGGCCATCTCTACATTCCTACTCTGTCTCAGATAGGAACCACATACCCATCTCAGAGGCTTTTTCTCAGGTTTGTAAGCTGGAGAATGTCTCACGTAGTTTCTTTCTCTCAGGTTTGTAAGTTGGAGAATGTCTCACGTAGCTGCAATCATAAACACACACAAGGTTACACAAATATCATATCCTCAGATAAGGTGTCTTTTGAGTAATCTTCAAGTTGCAAGATGTCATCCATAATACATAGATTTCCTTCAACTCCCCACATGTCACCAGCGCCCTACCAAAAACCCTACGTAAACCCTCGGTCTAAAGATGAAAACCCCATCAATCACCCCAGTAGTTTGGACTCTCTATGCACATATTGAAGATAATTATAGGGAAAATAACTCTTGAGGGAATAATGAGCAGAGAAATGAGTATATTCCTCATGTTGTTTGGAGTAGGTATTATGAGTGCCAAACCTGATGTGATTGAGATATTGGTAAAAAAATCAATGGTGGGTTGCTTGTTTGATATTTTATGCATTTTGGGATGATAAGAGTGACTTGAGAGAGCCTTGAATTGATCTTCTATTCCTTGGTGGTCTTATAACACAACAAGGGTGTGGCATCCATAGAGGACTACCTGCTATTGGGTGGAAAAATGTTGGCCCTCAATCAATTGCTTGGAATCTAGCTCTTGGAAAAGATAAGTACCTCTTATTTTCTCTAGATATTATTATTATTATCTGATGTTCATAATTTTGAGATGTAAATTGTTAAATGCGTTGAAATTTCCCGTAGGATTAATGAATGAAAGAGTTGTTGTTGGTAATCATTTGGAATGATTATGTAAGTGGAAATATACATGAAAAGCTCATGTATGCTAGCTGTTTGGTAAAATAATTATGTTGAGGGATGAATCCTCTATTCTAATTAATTAGCAATACATGAAATATGACCTCTAGGAATATGTACAATGAATTGTTATGAATTTCCCTTTAAGATATGAAATCTAGAATCAATTTTCCTATAGGGGTACATTGTCTTCCTAGTTGTTTTCCAAGTTTGTACGGTTGCAATTATTGGAACTCCCTTGAATTATTTGGAAGGATTATTTGATGTTTAACCCTTTCCTTATTCAATCCCAAACAATCGTTTTAATTTGAAGACTTCATGTAGCTTCTACAAGTCAAAATTATGAGTTTTATGAGATTTTTGGGATATGCTCCTTATTTTTTTGAAGGAAAATACAAACCTAATCATCAATTTCCCTAAGGAAACCCATGATCAAGCCTCTTGGTCACTATTTTCCCTTACAACAATTGCAACCAAATGCTCCGATGTCTTATTTTGTCCTCCTTCGATGAATTTTGGGTTTGTGAATATTGGAATGATGATTTAAGAGGTTGTTAACTATCATGGATGACAATTAGAATTCATGAATGATGTTAGTGATGTTTTATGATGATTTTGAATAATTTTGATACCATATATTTGCTTTAAATTGCCTCCTTGAAGAAATAGATACCCAAATCACCCTTACACTTGACAAATGGTGTTTAATGTGTATGGAAAGTTTTTGTATTTAAGGTGAATGTTTTAAAGGGATTAAATGAGATATTTATCCTTCTTTAAAATTTGTTTGTACCATGGTTTTTTCTTTCATTTGTCTCCTTTAAGGGAAAAACTACTCACCCCCATACCCCCTTGAACGTATGTGAATGCTATGCATAGTTTGGGCATGGGGTGCCACCTCATGTAAGTGTATGAGGTGGCATGGGGTAGATGTTTGGGCATGGGGTGCATGTAATATCAGGGAAACACAAAGTATTACATGTGGGTGCCTTTGTAGAGGGCGAGCTGCACCTTGTCCTAAATGCAATTGTTTCCTATCCTATTCATTGCATTTTATTCTTATCTTTATTTATTTTGATATTTTTCTCTTGTGCTTCAAGGGAATAGAATAAGGCCACTGTCCTGGATTGATGACCAAAGGTGACAACATTATCCACAAACATTTTACGGAGATGAAAAGGCTGGCTCGTGATGAGACCCCCTTTCTCTTGGCTATGCCACCAAGAGCCACTACCTTGGATTAGTGACCAGATAGTTGGTAGTGTCATATCACTACATTCCCATGGTCATAATAGGTCGTCTCATGATGCCACCAGCTATCCATCAACTAATACCTTGAGTGTTCATGTTATTCTATGGGTCCCCTTTTCTTACTGAGAAACTTTTCACTGCTTTCTGGGGGATCCCTGGGAAAAGAATCTCGAAGGTTTCAACTTTGTATTTTAACTCTTGCCAACTAATTTTACCCTCTAGGCCTTTAGCTCCTTCTTCCCACAAGGTAAGGTACAACCCTTCCTAGTTTAGCCAATCCCAATTCCCAAACAAGGATAGGGGAGATGAAAGGAATAAAGATGGAAAATGGTAAGTATGGAGGGAGAAGATGATGAATTTTCACAGACCAACCCAGTAGCAACCCATCCTAAAGGGAAATCAACTTACCAGGGCACCATGTTACCCTTCCAAGTATGAACGAGGCAAAGAGCATAATTTCCAAGAAAAAGTCATGAACTGAAGAAGGATTCAATACAACTTATTCAAGTGCTTCAAAAATTAGAGTGATACATACCATGATACTCGTACTCATTACCTCATGGATCAAGACTCACCGCTACTTCAGGACCAGGCTGGTGGGATGGATAATGCTGCTAGTGATAAGTGGAATGCACTGAGGAAAATAGGCACCCTCCGGGGCCATGCTCAAGTCGTATGGCTCTCGGTACTCCATGTATAGGACCTGTGGGCCTCAAGACATGATCTCCTTTTTTATCCCTAGTCTAGGGGATACCAATACCATTATGTAACATAGCCGTTACCAAATTTATTTGATACCAATTTGTAACCTTACCCATCCTACTACTGAGCAATGCTACTCCAAAATCCAATGCACATATTCCACTCTATAATAATAAGTCTACGTAGTAATACTTGACATAACGTGCTCAACGCCAAGCTGAGTCACACCACTCAAACTTTCCTCTTGTTACACAACTTAAAACAACGAAAGTAACACAATGCAATTGTGCGCCCAAGCATAATGAGTACATTGCTTTACTGCGCGCGTATTCCATACTGAACATGAGATCACTACTACACGCGCAATCGTTCTAGCATCACATGCCAATTCTGTTCTCCTAGTGTAAGTAGATTGCTTCCCTATGCGCACAAGTAAGTCCAGCCTCTGGTGCACACTAAGTATTTCCCTGCATGCATGACTATTCTAACCTCGTCTCAGAGACTCATAGCGAGTATCATAAGGTTAACATAAGAGGAAAAATAACAAGAATTGTCATACTCATGCACGACTACAAATACTGACTATCAACACCACACATACATGTGCAAGCAAATAATACAGAATAACAATAATTACTTATATGCAAAAAAATACAAGAATTAAACCAATATTAAACATAGATAATTAAGCACACAATAAATGAGACAAGCACATAAAGACACTTATATTTTATGAAAAGTCACCAACTGCGCGCAAAACTCAGATGTTTCTCCTAGCCATAGACTTTGTTGCTCATATACTTCCAACAAAAGGTCACCCCCGAGCTGGGAGTTAACTCCACAAGAGAAAAATGGTTCCTAATGCCAAGCTAAGGTCTAATAATCAACAAAATTTCTCAGTCCAAGGTGCCACTAATGCAACTAGCCTACAATATCTCATTCCCCACATCCCTCTCACACCCAGGTAAGTGTTCCCCTTCTCTGCTCAACATTCCCTTGGCTGCCCCACTTCCCTTTTAGGGTTCTAGAAATAGCCTGGACAGGAAGTCTTAGAACCCTGCAACTAATGCCCAACACACTAGGGAACAATTCCCAACAAAACTCTCACCTAGAGAGAATGCTCACAGGCTTGACTACCCACCATTTCGACAACAAATCTCTCATCTAGAGAGATTTCTCACGGACATGAAAACCTGCCTCTTCTATAACAAAACTATGGTTATTGTTAAATTTAGAGCAACTATTAAGTTCTTTTCAATTTACTAGACAATAATAGAATAAGCAGGACCATTGAAAGATACACAATCACAAGGTACATAACATTTATCCCGGGAAACCCTCATGGGGGAGAAAACCCAATGAAAGATTCCTTATTATAGATAGCCAATACAATGCCAAAATAATAAACCAAACACTAGAGAATATCCAACACTGAGCAATGCGCCTCTCTCTTCCTTCTTTCGACAACTGGAAATTGCAACTTCCTTCAAACTTGCGCACTAGATGAGTGACTTGAGTGAGTGAGCTAATGAGGCGCTAGCCTCTCTTATTTATATTAGCTGGTAGGCGCTAGGGTAGTGTCTCTTCATCAAGTAGGGCCGACTTCTTCACTTGGTGGTTAGAACCACTTTAATTAGGCTTGGGGGCAGACTTCATAATTAACAACATATAATTAGGGTTTCACCAATCCACAATAGGGGATTTGGTCTTATACAAAGCCTGACATGATCAATCCACAAAAAGGGGATTTATCTATAAGATAATAGCTCAATAATAAGTAGAATATTCTTTGCAGTTACAATATTTCAACACTCCCCTTTAATAAGAAGGGTATTCTACAACATCATCATGAGAGAGAGAGGGAAACTGTAACAACAAGATTTGGAACACTGACTGACATATCTATAAATCATCAGAATCTTTTATCATCATCAATAATATCATCATTTTCAGTATGAAGATGGAATGGCATCATCATCATTGTTCACAGTATGGAGCTGGAACCCAAAACATCAACATCAATTGGCATAAAATCAACAACAACATCATCATCATCAACAACATGAGGCTAGATCAACATCATCACAACATGAATGTGGAGAAAAAACATCATAGCACGAGGCTTGAGAACCATCATCATCATCATCATGGGGCAACATAGTGAGGCAAGTGTATCAACAAAGTTTTTTGGTACTCTAATAGTCCCTAGCGATCTTCCCAGGAATCATAAGATTCCCTAGGATATAAAATCCAAACGGAGCTACCACGTGGTACTTGTTGATGTTATGGTAGTTGCGGGAGCTATTTACCTCCACGTGTAACCCTGAAAAAAAATAGAATATTCTGGGAAGCAAGAAGAAACCCTAAAGCATTGAACATAACCCTAGAAGACAAGTCGGCTCAAGGAAATATTTAATATTAAGTGTTTAGCCTCCAGAATGAGAAGTCGGCCCAGACAGCTCATGAAAAATAGTATAAATACAGAAATCCAGATCTTATTTGGTACACACACCTCACAACTGCATAAATGTACAAGTACGCATTGCAGAAACTGGGTAAGTGCGCAAGTCTGGAGAGTAGTTGCAGCTGTAGCTACTGCAATCTGTATTCTCGGTTTAGGCTTCGACTTTCTATTGTTTATGGTTTGGAATTTTTGCCCTGTATGCTTGCTCTGGAGATATGTACGCTACATTGATTGGCTATTAGGCCTAGGGTTTGCTTCCGAAATCATTCTCTGTCAAGGTTAAGGTGCTCGGGGGTGGCTTCGGCCTATGGTTGGGTGACAATATTGCTATATTGTCTATGGTTAAACGAGCACATCTATTATTTCTAACAGGTTATGGGTCCACACTATCTTCAGATAGTCTAACCGCTAGAAGATAGATTGGGAGGACTTTCTCAGTTATAGTTGCAATTTCAGTCAAAGTTTTTGCTGCAACAACGAAACCCTAACCCTCTTGTTGAGGCACCTTAAGTGAAGAGATTCACCTAATTTATGGATAGCCTGGTATGCCTTAACCTAGCGCACCTCATGGTACTCTCAGCAAGCTAAGACGTCAAGTTTGATTTTTTGGTCAAAGTCAAAGGTTGACCAAGTCAAAGTAGTTATAACTTACTCTATGAAGTCAAAAAACAAGTTAGAGGGGGCTTCTAACTTCAGAGCGTGGAAAACAAGGATTGACCTCATCCTTTCCAAGAATAAAGTGTTGGATATTGTGAAAGGAAAGACCATGGAACCACAGTTCGAAGAAGGAAAAGAGAAGGAACCTCATAACGTTGCAGTTATGGAGAAGTTCGAAGACAATGACATCGATGCCATGAGTATCATAGTGGACTCTATAAAAGACCATTTGATACCCTACATATCCCATCTTGACTCATCTAAGAATATGTATGATTCCCTAACAAACCTCTTCTCAGTCAGAAACATTGGACAAGTAATGAGTTTGAAGAATGAGCTCCATGACATGAAAATGAATGATGATGATAGCATAACATCATACCTTTTGAGAATGT
>WSFP011284669.1:0-48909 GCA_009831015.1 Picea engelmannii
GGATCCTTGGAAAGGAGCATTAGAACTCCCTACCTCCAGATCCATGGTATGTAGATAAGAGTAAGTAATAACTAAGTTCAAGTCAAAACTAGGCATACCATATGAGAAGGGAGTGTCTGATGCATTTTGAATGAAGGGAACAGTGGTTGAAGCCGTTGAAGGAATCGAACCACTACCCGATGTTGTAGGTGTCAGGACAATCGTGATCCTAACAAGCGAAGGTTGGGGAGGAGGTACAATGCCCCCTCTAGCGGCAGTCGTTATGGGAGTACAAGGGCTCCCTAATGAGGTAGCAGTGTTTGCTTCCATCACCTCTCACAGAATAAACTGGCGTTCAGGAGAAATCGCCTCGGTAGGGACGATTTGAATTAGAAGCAGTGCCTATAAGTCAGTGATCGGAATATTTTTTGACCTGAAACATTCGGTCTCGAGGTCAGAAATGACGGATTCCTCTGGGGCTGGAAATTATTCCCTCACAGTTGGCTCGAGTATAGTTTCTTGCGGGTCGATAGCTTCAAATGATCCTTCTTGATCTAGCCTACGCCTCAACGGTGATGGAGGTGGCTCCAAAGTAACCAGCGACAGGCCCTGAAACCTATGCGATCGATGGAGTTGTTGATATTCCAATTTATGAAATGATCAACTGACATTGTAAGGTTTATCTAGCGTGAATCACATAGCACACACTAAAAGTTCCTAGATGCAAATCAAGCAGACAACTAACCAGTGGGAAGGACAGTTACACCAATCGACACTAGAGAAACTTATCGGTGCAAGTGGAACTCGAACACGGAAGAACCCTCCGGGTTTACTCTACAAAGTGTGATTCGATGTCTTCCCTAGGTACCATGGTATACCCCCACATTCACCTGTGTAAGTCAGTAAAAATAGGAAACTAGGTTGTCAGCTCGCAGTCAGTCACCAGGTGGGTAAAATCGACAGTCGAGTTGATCGTAATGAGAAGGATAACAAGTCTGAATCCCTTCAAGGGTGTCGAAATCAATTGGTGTGGAAGACAACTTAGGATCTTGAATGGATTTTAATTCCACGAGGCTCCATAGGCAAATGTGATCAATGTGATTCCCAAGAAAGACCCTCAATATGCAATCCCCACTACGCTCGGTCTGACTTTGGAGGTGTTATCTCGTCTACCTTTCTTTACGTGACCTCGTGTTTAGCCCCTATGTTAGATGAGGGTCCTAACTAAATCTTATGATGTTGGACTTTAGACACTCCATATCTCAGACTCCAATGTGTGTTTTAAATGGCCTTGAAGAGTTTCCTCTTCACACCTATTTCAACGCCCTAAAATCCTAAAGTAGTAGGTGAACCCTACAAATAGAAAGTCTAACAGATTTTAAGTTAAGCCGTAATTTTATGGGCTTTGATTTACACAAAGGATGTGAACATGCAACTAGCGGTGTTTGGAAGAGACGAAAACGAAGAAAACTTTAGAGCATTTATATGAAAATCAAACTAGATACTTCGAGTTTAAAGAAAAAGCTTGTAAAACCTTTGTGAATTTCAACTTTTCAAATTAATGTTTCAAGATCTTATAACTAAAAGTTTATTAAAAATGTTATTTTCGCTTCACGACGCAAAACTACTTATATTTTCAGGAAAGCAAGAAAGAACTTTGAAACTGAAATTCTTTTCTTTTGCAAACAAACATCCTACGCTAGACTACCAAACGAAATGCAAAAATCATTTTTTATTTTTATTTTAAATGCTTAAAGAAGAAAAACATAAGCAAGATTCTTGTTTGTTTTTTAAAGCATAAAACTGGACAAAGAGAAAAAAAAACCCAAGATTGACAAAGACCTTAGGCCAACTGTGTAAATGCAGAGATTCAAAAGAAACCAAAGGAGGATCTAAAACTTGAAAGTTCACTCTAAACCTCTAGGGAAAAAAAAAGAAAACCAAGAAACAAGTTAAAACATAATCTTTAACCCAAGCCGAGACCACTAACAAAGACCTTGTAAATCCCAATAAAGGCATGAGAATCCCAAGACTTATGTTAGGAAAGAGAAAGGCTCCTCTTTCTTTAAAAAAAAAAACATTTCAAGACACAGAGATGTGGGTTGTTGCACCAACAGCTTGCATATGTACGCAGGTTGTTTACTGTGAAAACTACATATGTACGAGGGCTAAGCCAAAGCAGGGCACGTACACCTTTGAGAATTTTCAAAAAGAAAAATACTTGGCAAACTGGTTGGGTCGAGAAAGATGGTAAGCACCTGGAAGGTGACCAGAGACCCTAAATTGACTCAGTAAACCTGAAAGAACTTTAATACAAATCCAAAAAATCAATTAAAACCAAAAAACTCCCTCTAGGACCCTAGAGAGACTCCCCAATGGAGTTTCCAATTCTGCTAGCAGGGGAAATCCCCCTATCATTAAACTGGGTCTAAATATAATCAGAGCACAGACTTCCCTTAAAAGATAGTCCTAATCCTAATCTACCCCAAACAATCTGAACTTAAAATACAAGAGAAAGAAAATAGGGTGTACCTTAGGTCCTTTCGGTTGGTGTAGACCTCCTTCTCCTTTGTAGTTTCTTGGGATGTTGGTCTCCTCCCAAAGATGTCCTGCAAACAATTTAGACAATAAAGCTACAAGATATTCTGTCTCTACTTATCAATGTTAGGGTTCATATGTAAATGTAAATGCATTAATCAATTAAGCACAAAAACCCAATATTTGGGATAGAAAAATAACTATTGTATTCATATGTGAAGATTACAAAAGTTACAACATTATTGTCGACAGACGCTCCACGAACCTGGTCTGGGATCCTCTTATTGTTGCTCCAAGTGCATCGTTCTCGTAATACCTCTCAGAATCAACTGATATCCTTGGGAAGTAGGGAAAGGATTGTATAGGGAGAGGGATGGAGGGGGAATGTTGAGGCCAAATCTCAGAAAGGGCTGCAGAGATTGGGATAAAAGGGGAAGGGATTTTGGCATAGTTTCTTTATTCTAATGATTGATTATGGAATGAGACCCAAAGACCTCCTTATATATGGCCAAAATATGGTTATTCGATTTGGGGACAGGCTACAATGGGTGAATTGGTTGGGAAACCCTCGATAGCCCATAAACTCCACCGAATTCCTTGCAATTTTGCAAATTTTGGAGGTAAACGCGGGTTGTTTAGCTTGCAGCCTGCATATGTACATAGGTTGTCTAGTATGCAGCTAGCATGTGTACACGATGTTATGAGGAAAATCACTCTATGTCATGGGGTAAACCACAACAGTCGAAAATGACTGCAGAAATCAACTCTAATCTAAAGTATGCTATATAAACAAATATGCTAACAAGACAAGATAAAGAGCCTACCTTGTCCATACGTTTGATGAATTCCACCATTGAGAAATTGACTCAAAGTTATACACGTATAACTTGTCCTCAACAACCAAGATAAAAATCATATGGTGATAATATATAAAGTTAGCACATATAATAGCATAATCCATCAATATTCATAAGAAATATGTCCATGGAATAACAATTCAAATATTTGTGAGACATTTCGATTAAAATGTAATCAATAGAAGTGTATGAATGACAAACTTTTGTGTCAGCACGTTTGGAACCGATAAACTAAGTCCCTTCCAGTGGGGCCTCAACCACTTCAATCCTCCACCAAAGGCAAGCTCATATAAGAGAGACAATGAGGTTCTCCATCAAATAGGGTAGATCTTGGGGGTTGAACAACGTGTTCAGACTTAAAAGGACAAAGGGATGCATAATCAATATGAAGTGAATCATTTATCCAGCGTAACTTTACTCTCAAATTTGAATTCTTCTCCTCTTTCTACATCTTGGATAGGGCCCATTTATAGCCTTCAAATGGAACAGAAGGGTCGAGTCGGAATGTTTCTAGTATATGGAAGGTCAAGGATCATAGATCTTGTGAAGTGACATGGAAACCCGACACCATTTTTTTAATTTTGGGCACAAAACCTGATGTATGCGGGTTGTAATGGTGAAACCTGCGTATATGCATGTTGTATAGTTGTTAGGTTGCGTATATGTGGAAAAATGTGTTTTTAGCTCTAGGAATTGCAAAAATGGGACTTCAACTGTGCAGAGGGAAATGGAAAATGATTTCTGAGCAAGTTGCATGGGGTGAGGCAAATCTTGCTATAACAGATGCCCCCCAATGTGTGAATTCAGAGGAGTATCTGTGATGGCCGAAATACATTATAATTCCCAGAAGTGGAGTAATGGGGACCCAACTGGAAGAACTAGTTGCTCATGAGAATATTACAATCCATAATGACTTTATGCACATGCCTTCCAATTTGAATTACACTACAGATCCATGTGGAAATATACCAAATAGTTGTTCATGGCCATGACTAGGAAACATAAGGGTAGATACATGCCATAGGTTGTCATAGTCACAAACAAAGCCCAGTGAAAACCAGTCTCAAAATCCGTCTAAAGATATTTGTATACAATGAAGTACAATCTGATCTCCCACGATCATTGAATTCATAGAGGTATTGGTCCAATGAATGATAGAAACAACTCGGGAAAGATACGACTATGAACTGATGTCTTCAAGTCTTCTACATGATCAACCAAAGGTGTAAGTCTACATCATGTGAATAAAGGAGTTTAGGTCGAACACAATGAGACTTCATTTGATTACTGTCCATTAAGGTATATCGTTAACAAATGAAATACAAACTATCAATGATGAAAGTAGGTATCAAGGCACCGAGTACATTCTTACAAGTGTG
The DNA here is from genome assembly GCA_009831015.1 of Picea engelmannii. Lineage (NCBI taxonomy): Eukaryota > Viridiplantae > Streptophyta > Pinopsida > Pinales > Pinaceae > Picea > Picea engelmannii. The sequence continues at coordinate 4,754 of WSFP011284669.1, forward strand.
AATAAAGGAGTTTTGGTCGAACACTTGAAGAATCCATCGATCAGAAGACATTGATGTATTCCCAACTTTTGATGGTGAGGAACCTGCCACTGATGACTGCAAGCTTCTAGGTACTCATAGGCCTCTAGGTCTCATTTCTAGAATAGATGGGATGAATTCGATGGAAGGTGAACCATTGAAAGGAGAGCATTAAGGAATCTCTCATCAGTCAGCATGAGGTACAAAGCAGTAATTGATGATTTGGAGGAAATCGGATAAAGAACATGTTCATGAACCAATGACCATGTGCGTCTTTCGCATGCACCAGATGCAAGTAGTGCATGAAAAATACACTCTGAATAGAAGCCAATAAGGAAAATTGTCGACAAAGGCAAGGAAACCACCAATAACGCTAATGGCATTCAAGACATTGCATGAATACCAATGTGTGAATATATTTCTTACCATCGAACACAAGGGAAACCCCCCAGTAGCGACTAATGAGGAGATGTCGATTGTTGGGTTCAAGGTTACCTACCTATAATGAAAGTAGGACCAAGGTGAATGGTAGGACAAAAACTTCTTGTAACTCTAAGACACACTAAGGGTATGGCTGACATGCAAAGTTAATAGTTCTAAGAAATGGCCAACAAAGGCTTATAGACATCCTTTGAACAAGAGCATGAGACATGTGGAGGAATCCGGTAGCATAGACTCAATGATGAAACTTTGTGATGAAGGAGGCACCAATCAAATTCTCCATAGGGACTGGAAGAGTAACCAGTTAGAGGAGTAAACTCTAAGTAATGAGCTTAGCTTCCTGAGGTTTGTTGCCAACATGAGATAATATTATTTTCCCGCCCGTCTTTTTTTGTTTTTTCATAGGAAAATTAATGCTATGATACAGAGGAGGAAATGAGTGTCATGAATGATAAACTAGTTCCAACAATGGAACATACCTATACTAAATGCAAGGCGGTGCATGCAGGATATGGACACTCAGTGGAATGTTTCCTCTTGGGGTATAGGGTGTCAAGCTGCCAAGGATATGAATAAGGCTCTACTTGGTTGATGATGCAAACTATTGAGGTGATAGGATTATAGCGAGAAAGAGGGAACTGGAAATAGGCTCGATACTACAAGAAGGATATTGGAGTGCAATTACAACTTAATGCCAAAGAATGTCCTTTTTCGAAAATTTAGTCCCCTAGCCCAAAAAAGTATAAAACAATACCTAGGAGAACTATTCTAGCCACTAGTGACTAGAGTATTACTTATTCGAAATTAGTCTACTTGGTTGGAAAAAGGCTTAAACTTACACCAAATAGACTTCCTTTCAAATCCAATTAACGAGTGTGAAAGAGACAAGTTCACTCAGAAATATTTTTTATGTTTGAGAGAGTTGGAAAAGAGCTTAAACAAGACTCAAGAATGTTGTTCTAAGCATCATATTATGGGGGAGGCCAGGGTTCCCATGCAAGACTTCTGTCGAAATTCAGAAACTCACAAATAGTTGACGTAATCTTGGGAAAACCCAAGGCTTTCCAAGTCGAGAAGGATATAATACTTGTATAGGTTACCCTATCTACAATATATATAAGAATGTCCCTTATCTGTAAGGGTGTAGAAGAAGGAAGTCGAGGCTCTACAAGGTCATTCCAATCAAAGGAAACCACCCTAGGAATTATAGGGATCGTACTTGAAGAGAGTGGAAGGGTCCCTTGTTCATAAGGTACAGGACTAGAAATTTTAAGGAAATGGTCGAAAGACTCATCACCCCCTAAAAGAAGAGTGGGATTGACTAAACATTGCATCGAAAATGCCACTTCCTTAGACTTGTCACTCTTCAAGAGAAGAGTGGGATCGGATGAAGATTTCATCGGCATGACCACTTCTTCAATCATTGGTTGAATAGGATGTGAGACAATAAGGTCAAGAGATGCACCACCTACAAAAAAAGAAGTGGTGTCGATCAAATATTGTGTCGATACAACCATTGGTTGAACAGGATGCGAGACAACATGGTCAAGAAATCCATCACCCCAAAAAATAAGAGTGGTTTCAGCCAAACATTGCATCGGCATGACCGTTGTATCAACCAAAGAAGGATTAGAATGTTGGGAAACCAAATATGACTCAGAACCCGAAGGGCCCCCAGGAAAGGACCACGCTTCTTGTACCACAGTAGTAGCAGGGAACAAATGAGTAAAGTGATCTCCTTTGCAAATCATACAAAGGAACTTGGGCTTACATCTTATATGTATAGGCTTATAAATCATATGAATTCCCCCAGCATTACTTGCAGTGGTTGGTGACATGCTCCCTGCATGACTTGCAAAGGCTAGTAGCAAATCTCCAACATCACTTGCAGAGGTTGGTGATGAATGCCCAACATGACTAGCATAGGTTGGTGATGAACCTTCAACATGACTAGCAAAGGTTGATGATGAACCCCCAACATGACTAGCAGAGGTTGGTGATGAATCCCCAACATGACTAGAAGAGGTTGGTGAAGGATGTGCAGTGTGACTAGCAGTGACTAGAGTTGTGCCCCCAGCATGACATGCAGTGACTAGTTGTTGGTCTTCAACATGACTTGCAGAGGTTGTTGTTCTATCTCCAACATGACTAGCATAGGTTGGTGATATAATGTCAGTATGACTTGTAGCAACTAGACTGGTGGCGACGATTGGTTGCAGCATTTGAGACCAAGGTTCTGAGAAAGACTGTTTTTGATAAATTGCAGGCCCGAAAGGGTTATGGTATACACCATGGCCCTATCTGGCAGGAAACTATCCTCCTCCAAACTTATTCATAAAGGGCTGTAAAGGAATTGTCACCAAGGAAGCCTCTTGTGAAGAGAAAGTGACATGACAAGGGTTACTCAAGTGAGGATATATGTTTCCCCCAGACGAAGGAAATTCGTGAAGGGGGTTTCCCATACTATAAAACTGACTCCCTCGGATGAAACACCAGAGGAAAGATCGAGGTATGCCATGGGAAAAGAATTCGTAGGAATGAGCATAGCCGAAGAAGAATAGATGGATGGGATATAATAAGTAGATGGCCACCCATTTGAGCACTTTCTCCTAGAAAATTGAAGCTATGATTGTATCCATAGGAAGGAAGATTTCAATCTCATACTTTAAGATTTGGTTGAGGGATATGACTCCCACCAAACAAAAAGGGAGAATAAGGAGGAATCATGCCCCCAAACCCAAAACTAGGATTCACATAAGACAACAAGACAGAGGATGGAAAGTGTGAAGACATGTCTGGCATACCATGAGAAAAATTATTACATTCCCAAGGTATTGGCTAAGTCTCATGATTCGGTGTACCACTCGAAAATACAAAAAGATTCATCCCCATGGAATGAGAAAATACCATGGGCTAGGTAGTGCTAACTTAGGGAGTCAGGAGGGCTCCACTAACCATAGCAATGAAAACTCACGATGCAATACAAAATCCTAAGGCCAACTAGTAATCAGAGAGCACACCAAAGTAAATCAAAAAGGCCAATGCACACAAACATGATATAGTGGTTGAAAAGGGGCCTCCCTCACTATAGTAGGTATGTCTTTCCCAAGAGGGGCTTGAGACTCCCTTCAAAAGACGAGAGGTATAAGAATCATTTATAAGGTCCCTCGTGAGCTTAACAGCACAGTTGGTCAAATCCCCCGAAGAGGTAATCCTCTGTAAAGGTTTTGTGTTATCTGACCCTTATCTGACCCAGGGTACCTGCAGAATAACCCCTGCAAGTAACCTATGTGGCTACCTATGTCAAACAACTAAAGCCACCACGATATAAGCAATGCATAGGAAAACAGTCATAAGTTAGGTCCACCGCATGGGCAGGGTAACAAATCGCGAAATCTCGAAATCATCGCCTCTCACAGAGTTAAAGGTACTAGAAAGACCCCCATATACGAATAGATCCCTAGAAATATCTCTGATGCTAAGAAGTTATTGGAGGGATATCTCCTCAACCAACTTTGTGCTACCTCGTGCTTAACTCCAGTGTGAGCAGAGCCTCTTGATGTCACCAATTATACAATGGATTTCACCACTCCCTTAGTCAGACACATACATTGAGTTTAATAGCCTTGGAGAATTTTACTCACAAAATCCTATTCCAAGGCTCTAAATCTTAAGCTAGTTTGTGCACCCTGAAAAATAAAATCGTTTCTAATAAATTTTAAATTTATCAGTTTTACTTTTAGTGGCTTTGTTTGCTCAAAAGATGTGGTCGTGAAACTGATGATGTTATGACTCAGCAAGTAAAAGAAATGAATATGAACATAATGCAAAGTCCTAACTTCAATTCTCAACAAATGATAATCTTTTCAAAATGCAACTTTCAATTCAACTCTACAATCTCAATAAGATGCAATCTTTCCATACATGTATCAAGATCAATAATAAGAACCCAAAAGATCAAATGCCATGATGCAAAATTTATTATTTTTTATTTTTTTTTCAATCTAAAGGAAATGAAAATGCAAGGACTAAACAACAGCTTGATATATAAACCCTGTTGTAAGAAAAAGAGACAAACCAAGTAGGATATCAAGGAGCAAACACCCAGCCCAAGATGCAAGGACAATCAATGAAACAAGATAATGAGAAATAAAAACCACCCGAAAATTCAACCAAAGAAAGGTTTCCTATCACTCTTCAAGCACGGAACAGTTATAAGAGAGACCCAAGAAGACTCAGCAACCATCAAAACTTACCCAACAAACACCAAACTCAGAAATCAAGCAAACAAGGATGATGTATGCGATTGTTTAAGAAAAAATCGCATATGTATGTACCCTATAGAATGACATCTTACGTATGTACGCGTTTGTCAAAGGAAAACCCGTGTATATGTATTAAAACACTACCAGGTTAAGGATAAGGCCAAGAAACTCAGAATCAAAATGAAAATAGGTTGTCAAGCAATCAGACGACAAGAAAACCCAAGCTAACCGAGAAAAATCAAAGGATAAAAACACTCCAAACCCCAAAAATAAGATTCCCTCCCTGGTATGGTTGTCAATTCTCTTACGAGGAAAATCACTCTATGGCATGGGGTAAACCAAAACAGACGGAAATGACTGCAGAAATCAACTCTAATCTCAAGTATGTTATATAAACAAATATGCTAACAAGACAAGATAAAGAGCCTACCTCATCCAGACGTTCGATGAAGTCCATTGTTGAGCACTTGAATCAAATCTATACACCTTCAACTTGTCCTCAACAACCAATATATGTAAGCATATGGTGATAATATATAAATTTAGCACCTATAATAGCATAATCCATCAATATTCATAACAAATAATCCCATGGAATAACAATTCAAATATTTTTGAGACATTAATTGGACGAGATAAGAGTATTTCTATTAAAATTTAATCAACATAAGTGTATGAATGACAAACTTCTGTGTCGACACGCTCATAATCGAGAAACTAAGTCCCTTCCAGCTGGGCCTCCACCAGTTCAATCCTCCACCAAAGGAAAGCTCATATAAGAGAGACAATGAGGTTCTCCAGCAAATAGGGAAGATATTGGGGGTTGAACAATGTGTTCATACTTAAAAGGACAAAGGGATACAGACTCAATATGAAGTGAATAATTTCTCCAGAGTAACTTTTCTCTCAAATTTGAATTCTTCTCCTCTTTCCACAGCTTGGATATGGCCCATTTATAGCCTTCAAATGGAACTGAAGGGCCAAGTCGAAACATTTCCATTATATGGAAGGTAAAGGATCATAGATCTCGTGATGTGATATGGAAACCCGACACCATTTTTTAATTTTGGGCACAAAACCCGATGTACGCGAGTTGTAATGGTGCAACCTGCATATAAGCATGTTGTGTAGTTGTTAGGGCGCGTATATGTGGAAAAATATGGTTTTTAGCTCTGTGAATTTAAAAAAGGGGACTTCAAGTCTGCATAGGGAAATGGAAAAGGCCTTCTGAGTAAGTTGCATGGGGCAAGGCAAATCTTGCTATAACAACATCCAGTAGTGTAGCAAGTCGCGTACATGCTCCAAAAAATGGTTTTTTAAAAAGAGATCATCAACGATAATTTGGAAAATTGTGTAAGTAGAAAGGGTAATGCCATGTATGCATAGGTAGGTAATTTCAAGGCTATAACAATGATTCTTATTGTTATCATGCAATACATACTTACCCAAATCCTGAAGGCAAGTAGGCTTAGATTGACGTAATATGGAGGTAGTCCTATCATTGTCACCCCAATAGGGTACCTCTTTCTCTTTAAGAGAAGGATAAATCCACTCCAAGGGAGACGTCCCAATACCTACGGGGTTTGAGGAAAGGGAAAAGGTAAGGTTAACCACCCCTCTCTCTAGAAAACTCAAACCAAACTTAAGTCTTGTGGGATGAAGCAAAGGAGAATAAAGTGTACCTACCCTTTACCAATACAACAACAAAAGTTATGGAAACAACAAGTGATGATGAATGCTTCAAAAAGACTTCAATTTTATAGAGATGACTGCTACCAATCAATGTATGAAGCAAGTCATAAATATATAGCATCAGTAACTAATTAATGACAACTGTAATAACATCTAGAAAATGCACTTGAATAGACAATATAACAAGATATTGTGAAGTCTCATAATGATAACACTTGTCTCGTACAATTTCTAGATATATGTCAATCAGAAAATAAACTCTAATAGGCTGCCAATGATAATTGTAGAAACAACAAAATAAAGTAATAACATCAGTAGTAAAATCTTCAAAAAAGTATTTAGAAAGGAAATTTGATGCACACATTAGTCTTGGTTGATTGTACATTGCCTTATACAATTTCTAGATTGATTTAAGTGGTCAAACAAGTTTGGATAGGCTACAAAATGATGGTTGTAGCGGTGAATATAACAGCAGCAGCTTAGTGGTTAGTATTCCTAGACTAGGTTAGAAACTTAGTTTAGGTTAGTAGGGTATTAGGTAGAGAGATTGAGTTTCAATTTTGATGATTCTTTTCAAGAAACAAGGGTTGAAGACTAGTGTCTTTTAGGGGTAAACGGAGTCAATGTGAGTGGCTCCTTCTAAGGCTACAAATTAATGATGATACACAAAAGTCTAAGAGGGAAAAATTCTAGGAGGAGTAGCAACTTAAGTCCTCCTAGATTTTGACCTTAAGAGACAAAGTGCTAGGGTGTGGACACTTCTAGGCCCTAGCGCCTTTCTCTCCTTAGCCTTTCTATGGAATAGAACTTTTGAAACAATAACCAAATGAAAACCTCTAGAGTGTTAGCAATTTAGGGCTCTAGAGTTTCACTAGTTACTATATCAATTTAGTGAAAGCTTGGAAAATTAAAAAGTAAGAAATTAGAAACTTAATTTTCTTACTTCAAGCATTAAATACACCACGCAATTTCATAATCTTGTATGAGAAAATAAAACCATACCTTAAACCATTCAATAGATGACAAAATTCAAATTCTACTTACTTGCACCAAGAATAATCATGAGTATACCATGCAAGATCACCATAAAACTCCAATAATTGATCCAAGTTACAAATACAAGACTTAAACAAGAGTGTGGCCTCACAATTTCATCCAATAACCCTAATAGGGTGCAAATTTCAGACCTCTTGTCTCCAAGGACAAGTTATGATGAAAATGAATGTCACTTTCTGCTTATTTATACAAAATTTAACCTAAAATTAATTTCAGTTCATAATTATTGGGCCGATCTAGCCAATTTTTTACACAAATTAAATCTAGACAAAATAAAATTAATTTGCATCTAATAATCACTCTAGGGGTGGTGTCATGCCCCTCTAGGGTGACGTTGATCCTCACATGTGGAACGTTGAGTAGGGAAAGTGGAACTCTTGGCCCCCAAAGGCCTAAAATGATGCCCACACGTGCCACAAGGCTCACAAATGACTCCAAAGATGAAACCCTAGCTTTGGATGACATATAGGGCTATCATGGTGACGTCTACAGCCCTCAAGGGATAACTTCCATGTGGAAAGAGCAAGGTCCCATGGGTCTAGGTCTACTAGGGTGACTCCAAAGGCAACATCCTTCTTTCTCCCAGTGCATGTCTTCAATCTCTTCTTACCCTTGGTTGGGGTTTCATCATCCATTTGTGAGCTTTAGGCCCCCATGAAGGTCTGACCTAATCATTCCCTCATGTGTACCTATCCACTGGGAAAGGTCCTACAGCAATAAAAAGTACACCCTCCAAGGGTTTCATAAGTCACAGGGATCATAGCATGTAAATCACATCCAATACTCAAATTACCCAAACATGTGCATCAAACCCCCCTTAACCCAAACAAGTTCTCATAGACGTTATGCAATTTGACAAGTTAGGTTTGGAGAAGGTCTCATGGTGTCCTATTGGGCTAGCCTCTCTTAAATTTGGGGTGTTTCCTAGGTGGGATCTAGTCCAAGTCATGAGGTGGCATGGGGTAAATATTTGGGCATGGGTGCATGTAATAATAGGGAAATGTAAAGTCTTACCTGTAGGTTCCTTTGTAGAGGGCGAGTTGCACCTTGTCATAAATGAAATTGTTTCCTAGCCCATTCATTGCCTTTTACTTTTAGATTTATTTCTTTTGATCTTTTTCTCTTGTACTTCAAGGAAATAGTTGAGGGCCACTGTCCTAGCTTGATGACTAGAGGTATCAGTGTTATCCACAAACATTTCATGGAAATGAGAAGGTTGGATCATGATGAGACCCCCTTTCTCTTGGTTATGACACCAAGAGCCACTGCCTTATCTTGGTGACCATATAGGTGGTAGTGTCATACTGCTACATTCATATGGTCATAATAGGTCTGCTTTTGATGAGACCTCTTATCCATCAACTAGTACCTTCTGATCCATATTTTATGAGCAGAATAAAATGAATACGGATTATTATTAAAATATGCTTAACATGGAATAACATAGATACAAAAAAACTAGTTTCTATTCAATAAGGAAATAAGTTGAAACTGTAAAATGCAGCGGAAAACAAAGCTTGTTGGAATGATGGTGGCTTATCTCTCATAATAGATGTGACTGTTGTGCTCATTTGCAAGAAGGTGATTACAATGAGGCTTTGAAGGCCTTTTTACAATAAGTATGAATGCCAAAACCCTATACATACAAAAACCTAACGCTAGGAGATGAAGCGCCAAAAGTCATGTGGGCCCCGTTGGGGTAAGCAAGTACATCAACTTCCTAGGGCTGTAACTTTTGCATACTGTTAGCGACCAAAATAAATGGGTTTTTGAGAGCATTTTTATCTCTCTCTTTTTCTTTGTTTCACTCATTTTCCTTCTTATCCTTTAGCGAGTGTCTTAACCTCTAGGTTCCTCATCAAGCTCATGTTGATCATCTTATTCCAGAAATGATAAACTCCTTTGTAGATTTTTTGAAATATAAAACATTTAAATTTGTTTTATTATTTTAAAATCTTATATTATATATGTTCATACAAGTGAACTAAATGTTTTTAGTTCTAAGCCATTCTATTAATCGAAGCTTATTGACTAAATCACTTAAACATGCAACATCCCAAGTCTTACTGACATGTGCTAGTTGTGCGTGCAACTTCAAAGCTATGAGTCAAACTGCAATTTAATCTTCAGGTCGATACATCTCAAATGCAACTGTCAAAAGCCCGTAGGCTGCCAAGTGTTTGATGATATAACCACCCAAGATTGCGTTTTTCACTGCCAAACAAACCCTCAAACATAGAATACAAGTATCCAGGTGTCGATTTTCCAAGTTGCCAGACTCTACAAAAGAAAAATGTTAGATAAATCAAATGTCGAGCATACTTGCTAGGTATCACCAGTAAGAAGAGGAAAGAATTGACTGTATCTTCTGATTTTGATTACGTCACCAAAGGGGAAAAACATTGGGTCGACATTCATATTTGTGACAGTGCAGGCAGAGATTTTGTGAACAGAGGATTTGTTGCAAACATTTAGAAAATATTTGAAACAACAGTATTGTATCAAGTCAAGACATACATTTCTTTTCATAAGACAAGCACAAGTGCTTAGTCACTTCACTCTACATATCACTCATCAAATTCCAATCCACATGTTGACACGCAAACACAAAATCCATAGGCCAAGCTAATTGATGATACATATTCCCAATTTTGCAGGCAGAGAATGCTCGTGCAGCAAACTTGGTTAGTATAGTTGTGTATTGATCTTTTTGACAGGTCGAGCATCAGGTTGTAAGCTACAAGTTTCAAATGAAAACGCAGAGACAATGCCAAGTCTAGACCTCGGTATTGTTGGTATTGATACTTTCTTTGAATTTGGACAGGGCAATGAGGACTTGATATTTGTTCACAATGCTCTTGAGTATGGGGAGTATCGCTTGTCTATTTCAATTCCGAAGTATGGAATTTTTTAGAACATTTCATCTATGGACGAACTGGTAGCAATGCAGAATGGACTGAGAACAAGCCTCTACAAATTACAACAGGATTTACCTATCCAGGTCCAAAATTTGTGAAGGAGAAGGGACGAAAGCATGTCAAGTTTTCAATAGTTGATGGAGCATTGGAAGCGGCTCCTGCTATGGGTATAGCCGATGCCATTTTGGACCTTGTGAGCAGTGGAACAACTTTACGTGAAAACAATCTCAAGGAAATAAAGGGTGGGACTGTTCTAGAGAGCCAGGTTGTATTTGTTGCAAGTAAGAGAGATTTACTTCAATGCAAGGGTGTGCTAGAGGCTGCACATGAAATGCTCGAAAGGTTGGAAGCCCATTTCAGAGCAATTGGTCAATTTACGGTCACTGCAAACATGAGAGGAAGTTCAGCAGAGGAAGTGGCAGAACGTGTACTCAAGCAAACTAATTTTGGGGGTTTACAGGGGCCCACTGTGAGTCCTGTCTTTTCCAAGAGAAATGGAGAATTTAAGCCAGATTATTATTCCATAGTCATATGCGTACCCAAAAAACAACTTTATGATTTTGTCTGCCAATTGAGAGAAATTGGAGGAAGTGGAGTTCTTGTTTCTCCATTAACATATATTTTTTATGAAGAACCACCAAGATGATGCAAACTTCTGGACCAATTAAAGCTTTGACTACATTTCTATACCTTCTTCTTTTGCTTGTTATAACAAGTCAGGAGCAAGCGTCGAAGTCATTTGTTCAGATTGCTAGATTGCAGATGCATGGCTACAAGGAGAGATCTTCCCGATGGTTCACTGCAGAGAATTGTTGTGAAGGCCTTCAATTGTGTCTTGATAAATGACATTTCAAGTTTACAGTCAAATTCTCAACCCTTTGGCTCAAAGGTTGATTTATCCAACAGTAGACATGCGAGGTCCCGCTTCTGGAAGAAGTTGTGGATACATATGAAACATTGCTTGTGGGCATGGGGTTTTCCTTTTGATTTTTCTCATCTACAATCCTAAAAGTTGATGAATCTCTTGAAGAAAATCTTCTAGAGGTTTTGTGTAAATTCCATGTTCCAAAATATTTTGTATAGAGAACAAAGAAAGTTGAATCAGCTGCCTGAAATATTCTCGTGTCAAAATTGGAAACATCGAAGGCTGCATGTAATGTATATGAGATGGAATTTATCAAGAAAATCAAACAAAGAGGAGATTGGCATTGAAGAGATTGAAGGAAAGATTTTTCATCGGCACAGGAATCGTATCTACAAAAAATTAGTTGTTGAAAAGAAGAGCTTTCAATGGCTAACTAGCAAATTTCAAGGCGGAAGAGCTGGTGAAACTGCAGACAGGGAAGAGAAGTCGTATTTTCGCTCAGATCCAAGTTTTTCTTAATCAAATGCCTGGAGGAGGGTTTCAAAAGATGGACAATAATTAAACACATCATATTTAAGGTTTTATTATGATGTTTGCATTGTTTAGCAGGTGGCAAAGTGGAATTAGCTACCTATTTTCTGGGCACAGAAACAGTTTTTTGCTGAAAGTGGAAAATTTGACTTATCTTATCTTCTATGGATATTTAGCAGCCTTGGAAGGCTTTCTATACTTGTCAAAGTTTTGAAGGATATGAATATCATCAAAGATGAGGAGTTGGCCTAGTTTTTAGGATCTCTTCCTATTTTCTTGTGTCAGTTTTGACTATCTATTTCAAGTAAATTCGATCCTCCTTGATAGGATCTTAGTTATTTTGTAAAGGATATAAATGCCCACCTTTTTCACATACCTGAGGGTCAATTCTGGATACAAAAATATACTATATGGTACACATGTTTTTTTATATGATAATACAGATCACAGTTTTCTCTCTCTTTTGATATCAGATTCTCATCTTTGTTTCTGTACTCTTATTCAAGTTGTTTTAACTGCAGAATGAATGTCATCTCATCAATCAGTTCATATCTTGTTTAACGGTTGCTTATCATTGTTTATTAAACCCTACATTTTGTATTTGGTTTATAAGCATTGTTTTCTCACCTACTTAAAGGCCATCATCTTATTATTGATCCTTGAGAGCATTGGTTCATTTGATTTTCATTTTGACTGTCTGAATGCCATATTGTAATTGAGTTATCCCATTGATCCACACATACAAAAACACAAAAACAATTTTACTTTAAGTTACCAAGCATCTTTGACCTACAACCACAAAGAGTTTCTTGGAGCAATAACAAATTGGCGTCGTTGTTGGGGATCGAAGATTGAAGCTCATCTTCCTTTGGAAACGACGAGATCCAGCTTTGATGATAGACAAAGTCTGGACATATTTTTGGTTGTAATAATCTATCTGGCGACTCCATGAAGGACAGATTCAGTGGCGACTCCATTGCTCTGAAATATATTGGCGACTCCACTGGTATGAAATAAACAAGAGGTATGTTTTTTTGCAATTTCTCAAGTATTTCTAGTTACCCTCATTCAGTGCCTAGTAGAGATGAATGGGAATGTAGTATTCCTAGATTTCGCGGAGAAGAGTGGGAAGTGCCAACTGAACATTTGTTGGATTTTCATGATTTCATTCATCGGTTGCAAATTGTGCATGAGGATGTTCAGATCAAGTTCTTCGGGTTTTCATTAGAAGGGATTGCTCGTGATTGGTATTGGTCACTCCATGTTGCTAGTATCAGTTCTTTGGCAGGTTTTCATGTTGTCTTTCATTTGTTTTGCAAATAAATCTTTTCAGTTGATCTTCTATATCCTGAATGTTGTCATGAATTTTATTTATTGACTAAAGATTTAGATAGACATGAAGAGTATGTTGTTATAGGGGATACCTCTCATTGTGACCGAGACATCGATGATCTTCACGATGGTAGCCATAATATAGATGCTTTTGACATTGTACCAAATGCATCTACTATCTTAAATTGTCATGAAGATCAGATTTTCCCATTTGAAAACTTGAAAAATGATAAACAAATTTTTATATCAGCAAATGACAACTTCAAATCTGCAGCAAATGATAAGTACGGTTCTCATCTTTCAGATTTGCAGACAAAGGGGAATTGCAACGGACATGAAGAGGAAGATGACAAGCAAAAAAGTTCAGATCAGCAGTTGAGTTTACATTTTCCTCCGACAGAGAGAGAATAGTTCATATTCAACATCGATATCAGTGAGGACAGCCAACAACAATTTTTTAGTTCTCAGCCGGGACAACAGAAATATTATCAAACAAGGCATCTATTTGCAAACAGAGAGACATTCACAGAAGGGAAGTTATTTTATGTGAGTCAGAATGTTTATAATCTTGGATTTAGAGACCCAGTAGCAGCTTTGATGGAATTATATATCTCACATCCTCTGAAAATTTTAGATTTTCTTTACTCATCAGTATTCATCAGTGAGTATGCCTTTTTGAAAGTTTATTTATCATTGTTGGTATCTTTCAGTTACCTTCTATCAAGCAGTGACAAAGATAAGGTTTCTTCAATTTTAAAACTGCTTGAATGGTTGTTATGGAAGTCAACATTTACCTAATCAAATTGCAGAGCTGGGTTAGTGTAGGGGTAGAAGAGAATAAGCTCACTCAATGAGCAGTAGACTTTTCAGTTGTTGATTTATTGAATAAGATGAGCAGGTTACAGGCAGGCTAAAAGTTTGCAGGGGATCAGTTATAAAGACTAGATGACTCCATGCCCAATGCTAAAGGCGACTGGAACTACTAGGTTCTTGGAAACCTTGTAGGGAGGTCTCCATCCCAATTGGAGCCAGATGTTAGCGACCAAAATAAATGGGTTTTTTAAAGCGTTTTTATCTCTCTCTTTTTCTCTGTTTCACTCATTTTCCTTTTTAGCCTTTGGCGAGTGTCTTAACCTCTAGGTTCCTCATCAATCTCCTGTTGATCATCTTATTCCAGAAATCCTTTAGCTTTTCCCTCATGACCTGCAATATAAAAATGCAAACAGAATGATAAACTCCTTTGTAGATTTTTTGAAATATAAAACATTTATATTTGTTTTATTATTTTAAAATCTTATATTATATATGTGCATACAAGTGAACTAAATGTTTTTAGTTCTAAGCCATTCTATGAATCAAATCTTATTGACTAAATCACTTAAACATGCCACATCCCAAGTCTTACCTACATGTGCTAGTTGCGTGTGCAAGTTCAAAGCTATGATTCAAACTGCAATTTAATCTTCAGGTCTATACATCTCAAATGCAGCTGTCAAAATCCCGCAAGATGCCAAGTGTTCAATGATATAACCGCCCAAGTTTGCGTTTTTCACCACCAAACAAATCCTCAAACGCAGAATACAAGTATCCAGGTGTCAATTTGCCAAGTTGTCGGACTCTATAGAAGCAAACTGTTAGATAAATCAAATGTCGAGAATACTTTCCAGGTATCGCCGGTAAGAAGAAGAAAGAATTGATTGTATCCTCTGATTTTGATTACGTCGCCAAAGGGGAAAAACATTGGGTCGACATTCATATTTGTGACAATGCAGGCAGAGATTTTGTGAACAGAGGATTTGTTGCAAACATTTAGCAAATAATTGAAACATCAATGTTGTATCAAGTCAACACATACATTTCTTTTCATAAGCCAAGAACAAGTGCTTAGTCACTTCACTCTACATATCACTCATCAAATTCCAATCCACATGTTGACATGCAAACACCAAAGCCATATGCCAAGCCAATCGATGATACAGATGCCCAATTTTGCAGGCAGAGAATGCTCGTGCAACAAACTTGGTTAGTATAGTTGTGTATTGATCTTTTTGACAGGTCGAGCATCAATTTGTAAGCTACAAGTTTCAAATGAAAATACAGAGACAATGTCAGGTCTAGACCTCGGTATTGTTGGTATTGATACTGTCTCTGAAATTGGATAGGGCAATGAGGACTTGATATTTGTTCATGATGCTCTTCAGTATGGGGAGTGTCGCTTGTCTATTTCAATTCCGAACTATGGATTTTTTCAGAACATTTCATCTATGGACGAACTGGCAGCAATGCCAAAATGGACTGAGAACAGGCCTCTACGAATTACAACAGGATTTACCTATCTAGGTCCAAAATTTGTGAAAGAGAAGGGACTAAAGCATGTCAAGTTTTCCACAGCTGATGGAGCATTGGAAGCGGCTCCTGCTATGGGTATAATCGATGCCATTTTGGACCTTGTGAGCAGTGGAACAACTTTGCGTGAAAATAATCTCAAGGAAATAAAGGGTGGGACTGTTCTAGAGAGCCAGGCTATATTTGTTGCAAGTAAGAGAGATTTACTTCAATGCAAAGGTGTGTTAGAGGTTGCACATGAAATGATCGAAAGGTTGGAAGCCCATTTGAGAGCAATTGGTCAATTTACAGTCACTGCAAACATGAGAGGAAGTGGCAGAATGTGTACTCAAGCAAACTAATTTTGGGGGTTTACAAGGGCCCACTGTGAGTCCTGTCTTTTCCAAGAGAAATGGAGAATTTAAGCCAGATTATTATGCCATAGTCATATGCGTACCTAAAAAACAACTTTATGATTTTGTCTGCCAGTTGAGAGAAATTGGAGGAAGTGGAGTTCTTGTTTCTCCATTAACATATATTTTTGATGAAGAACCACCAAGATGGTGCAAACTTCTGGACCAATTAAATCTTTGACTACGTTTCTATACCTTCTTCTTTTGCTTGTTATAACAATTCAGGAGCAAGCGTCGAAGTCATTTGTTCAGATTGCTAGATTCCATATGCATGGCTACAAGGAGATATCTTCCCGATGGTTCACTGCAGAGAATTACTATGAAGGCATTCAATTGCGTCTTGATAGATGACATTTCCAATTTACAGTCAAATTCTCAACCCTTTGGCTCAAAGGTTGATTTATCCAACAGTAGACATGGGAGGTCCCGCTTCTAGAACAAGTTGCGGATACATATGAAACATTGCTTGTGGGCATGGGTTTTTCCTTCTGAGTTTTCTCGTCTGCAATCCTAAAAGCTGATGAATCTCTTGAAGAAAATCTTCTAGAGGTTTTGTGTAAATTCCATGTTCCAAAATATTGTGTATAGAGAACAAAGAAAGTTGAATTAGTTGGCTAAAATATTCTTGTGTCAAAATTGGAAACGCCGAAGGCTGCATGTAATGCATATGAGATGGAATTTATCAAGAAAATCAAACAAAGAGGAGATTGGCATTGAAGAGAATGAAGGAAATAGCTTTCATCGGAACAGAAATCGTATCTACAAATAGTTAGTTGTTGAAAAGCAGAGCTTTCAATGACTAACTAGAAAATTTCAAGGTGGAAGAGCTGGTGAAAATGCAAACAGGGAAGAGAAGTCATATTTTTGCCCAGATCCAAGTTTTTCTTAATCAAATGCCTGGAGGAGGGTTTCAAAAGATGGACAATAATTAAACACATCATATTTAAGGTTCTGTTATGATGTTTACAGTGTTTAGTAGGTGGCAAAGTGGAATTAGCTACCTATTTTCTGGGCACAGAAACAGTTTTTTGCTAAAAGTGGCAAATTCGACGTATCTTATCTTCTATGGATATTCAACAGCCTTGGAAGGCTTTATACACTTGTCAAAGTTTTGAAGGATATGAAGATCATCAAAGATGAGGAGTTGGCCTAGTTTTTAGGATCTCTTCCTATTTTCTTGTGTCAGTTTTGACTATCTATTTCAAGTAAATTCGATCCTCCTTGATAGGATCTTAGTTATTTTGTAAAGGCTATAAATTCTCACCTTTTTCACATACCCAAGGGTCGATTCTGGATACAGAAATATACTATATGGTAAACATGCTTTTTGATATGATAATACAAATCACAGTTTTCTCTCTCTTTTGGAATCAGATTCTCATCTTTCTTTCTATACTCTTATTCAAGTTGTTTTAACTGTAGAATGAATGTCATCTCATCGGTCAATTCATAACGTGTTTAACAGTTTCTTATCATTTTTTATTAAACCCTACATTTTGTATTTGGTTTATAAGCATTGTTTTCTCACCTACTTGAAGGCCATCATCTAATTATTGATCCTTGAGAGCACTGGTTCATTTGATTCTCATTTTGACTGTCTGAATTCCATATTGTAATTGAGTTATCCCATTGATCCACACATACAAAAACACACAAAAAAATTTACTTTAAGTTACCAAGCATCTTTGACCTACAACCACAAAGAGTTTCTTGGAGCGATAACACATATGATCTTCGTTTTAGGCACAGGATAGCCCATTGGAAAGGACTATATGAGGAATAAAAATGTTTCCATTAGACTGTGACTTGGTCTATATTTTAATTGTGGTGAGCCCTAGAAACTTTGTTTAGGGCCTTAAAACGGCCTTGAAAGTCAAGGACCCAAAAACTAGGAAAAAAATGCCAATTTGGAAAACTGCCAAAATGTGCTAGTTGGAATAGGTGGCAGTCCACCGAAATTCATCTGGATTAATCGTCCCCCCTTAGGAAGAAATGGTATCCATTTTGTTGAGTTCCCCCATCAGATGAAGAAATTTATTTTGAATTTGGATCTCGGTGAGCCACTTGCCTTGGTGCAGAAGTTTCCATGCTTTGACAACTCGATAAAGCTGGAGCCTTTGTTGTCAGGTGCCCTTGACCTGTGTTTCCAGAATCTGATCATTGGATGCTTGTTGAATGTATTTAGGGTTGAGCTTTGTTGGTGTCAATTGTTCTGCAACCTATGATGTGTCCAATAATGGTGGGAAATATGGTCGAAGGAGACCCATCTTGAATATTGGGTGCAGGACAAGGAAAGGAGGAATGTTGATCTCAAAAGAATTATCACCCATAGCCTTGGTGATGGTGTAAGGTCCATAATGGAGTGTGTGAAGCTTCCGATGGGGCCTTGTAAGGAATTATTTCTATAAGTGCAACCAAACTTTTTCGCCCACCTAAAACTTATGTGGCACCCAGTGTTGATCATGGAGATTCTTCTACTTGACATTGGACTTCTGCATAATATCTTGAACCTGTTGGCATATGTGTTGGATCCACTCAATGAACCGGGTGGCTTGTCAGCTTCAGTTGAAGCAGGGGATGAGTCGTTCGATGTAGCCGCAAGGGGTAGTGAAACATCCATGGGACTCAACGGTTGGAATCCCAACCCCACCTGAAAGGGGATGTGGTCGGTTGAGATATGTAGGGTTTGATTGTATCTATGTTGAACATAGGGAAGACTCTCATCCCATGTGCAGGGGTGCCTGGAATTGTACATGTGTAGGATATGCATGATCATCTCATTTCCGACCTCAATTTTTCCATTTGTCTAGGGGTGGAAAGCAGTGGATTTGGTGAGCTTGGTGTCCAGCATTGACCAAAGGCTCGACCAAAATGTGTTGAGGAACCAATTGTCCCAATCTGAGACAATAATTTGTGGGATTCCAAAATGTACCTAAAGTCATTCAAAGAAGATTTTGGCAGTGGCCTCTGCTGTGATTCTCTTCTTACAGGCGGCCAGAATCACCATCTTGGAAAATCGATCAACAACCACAAAAACACAGTCATTTCCCCTCTTCAAGGACGGAAGGCCCGACATGTATTCCATTGAAATGGATTCCCATGGCCTGTCAGGAGTATGAAGAGGTGTGTACATGACCAATTTATTAGTGGTCAGTTCAGAAATAGCGTAGGCAGTGCATGACCTGATATGATTTCCCATATCATGTCTAAGTTTTAGCCAATTTAAATGTTTCTGCAATATTGCCATTGTCTTTTCGACACTGAAGTGTTCTGCCACCCGACTATAGTGGGATTCCCAAATCAGCTCCTCTTGCTCACTTGATGGAATGCAGAGATGAACCAGATGGCACAACAACTCATCCTGAAGATGGAAATTAGCGATAGTTGAGTTCGCACCCAACATTTGGTAGGTGGTGGTGAAATCAGGGTCTGTCTCAGAGAGGTGAGGCCATGTAGATTTTTTGTGGCCGCAAGATTCTATCATCATGGTGAGTGTCGCAACTAGAGGTCAGATGATGAAATCATTGACTTGGATGGTACTTCTTATTTTATACTTGATGTTGAGGTGGAACTAGTGCAAGTATGTGGACCTCTTCTGATGGTGGTCATTCTACAATTTTCCTTACATATACATGAACTGTAGTGGCTTATGATCGGTTTGGATGACTGTCTCCTTCCCAAGAATGTAATGTCTCCATTGGTGGTAGGATTGCACAATGGAGTACATTTCTTTGTCGTAAATAGGGTACTTACAGAAAAAATTTGATAGTGTCTCACTATGATAGGCCACGGGGTCATGCTGAGTGAGAAAAATGCCCACAGCATAGTCAGAAGCGTTTGTCTCGATCTCAAAGGGTTGTTGCAGGTCCGGTAATGAAAGTATGAGGGATTAGCACAACTACTGCTTCAAATCATCGAATGCTTATTATTGGGATAGGCCCCACACAAATGTTTCCTTACCACCACCCTTGGTGACTTGGTCGAGGGCCCATGCAATATGGGAGAATCCCAACATGAACCTGTGATAGAAATTGGTGAGCCCCAAGAATATTTGAACCTCAATGAGTGTGGTTGGGGCTGGCCAGTCACAGATGACCTAGATATTGGTTGGATCCACATGTACACCATGTTGATCAATGATGTATCTTGGGTAATGGACCATTTCCATGCCGAAGGAGCATTTTTCCAAGTTGGCATATATCTTGTGCTATCGCAAGGTGTACAGAACTTGTTGAATATGTTGCAAGTGTTCCTCCCAAATCTTGTTGTAGATCAGGATGTCATCCAGATACACTACTACAAAATTATTGGTGAATGGTTGCAGGATATCCTCTATCATCCTCATGAAATTTTATGGAGCATTTGTCAAACCAAAGGGCATGACAAGCCATTCAAAAAGAGCTTATTTTGACTTGAAGGCAAACTTCCATACATATGTTTATTCTATTGGGACCTAGTGGTAGCCAAACTTCATATCAATATTACTAAATTACTTGTCCCTTGTGAGTTGATCAAGGAGGTTATCGATTCATGGAATTGGGTACTGATTCCTAACTATGATTTTATTCAGGGCCCGATAATCAATGCAGAGTCTTTAGGTCATGTCTTTCTTCTGCACCTACACGATTGGGCTCCCACAAGGCAATGAGTTGAGATGGATGTTCCCCTTGTGGAGAAGTTCTTGGAGCTACCACTTGATATCCTAATTCTCTAATAGAGAGCGGCGGTATACTGTCCCATAGGGAAGCATTGCATCGTGGGTTAGATCGATGGGATGCTTGACCTGATAGTGCATAGGTACCCCGGTAGGTGAGGAGAAGATATCTTAGTATTCTTCCATGACTTTATCCACATGCTTCTGCTGTGTGGAGAGGTCATCTGTGGAGGCCCTAATGTGGTTGCAATATTTCTCTCACTCTGAGAGTGAATCACGAAGAAGATAAACTTCTAGGTCTAAGATATGACCTTCTTACATTTCTTGGCAGAGATCAAGGAAATAGCACTAGGAGGGACTGCCTCTGGTATCATTTACAATTTCTTGTGCAAAGTAATAATAACACTGTGAGGCCTAGACTCATATACAACATGACATTTCCATAAATATGGTTGGCCCAAAAGAACATTACAAACTTCGAGAAGAAAAATGTCACACAATACCTCTTCTTTGAAGAGCATGATGTTGTACGACAGGAAACACTATTGGATGAAGTGGAGATTGCTTCCTTGGTGGGGCCACCCAATTGTGTAGGGATGCGGGTGTGGCATTGTTGTAAGGGCTAGCTTCTTGACAATATCTGCTAAGATGAGGTTCTTCAACCTACTGTTGTAGATGATGAAGTGCAGTGGGGTACCCTTCACCCACATCTGTGAATGAAAAAGGTGCTCGCCTTCCTCTGGCTCGTTTGGTTCACTAGGTTGGAGCTTGGTGGTAGCAACGGTAGCACTAGGTTCCATGTCAATGATCTATCTCCCTCTTTCTGGTTTTAACTTAAAGTCAGAATCCCCATCTGATTTATAGGCTTTCACCTCAGCCACCAGTGACTACTTTGAGCGGAAATCAATAGTGTTATGTCAAGGGCTCTTATGGAAGTCGCACCACTTCCCGGTGTCTTTCTTTGTCTTTCCAATGTACTTATCTTATTGTGGTTTGGATTGGTTTTCCTGAGGTTTTCCATCTTTGATCTATCCTTTGTTTTGCGGGTTGGGGCTGCCCTTTCCTAGATTTTGTTGTGAGGGGTTCCCATGCCCAAATTTCCGCATCTTTTATTTAATCTTCTGCTCGATTTTGATGTCATATCGGTAGGTCGCGCCCAAGGAAACGATGTCCAGAAACTTTGTTTCGTCCTGGATGTATCTATGCATACCATCGTGATACTTGAGCACCATATATCGCTCAGAATATTTTATACCCAGCTTGGTGTGCAAGGTATCGAAGATATTTGTGAACTCGGGCACTGCTTGGTCTCTTTCTTGTCGCAGTGTGGTCCATTTTGTATACAGGTCGTCATAGCTTCCAAAAGGGTATTATTGTTCCCTAATAGCATCCCTGAAGGACTCCCAGGTGACCATGACTCTAAATAATGATGTTTCCTCTGTTTCCTCTATTTCCTTTTGCTCACAAAATGTTTCCCACCAATCTTTGACATGGGGAACAACTTTGAAGAGCACAAAAGTAATATTTTCTCTGTTCGAAAAGTTATGGACAAAGAAATACCCTTGTAGTAGATTCAACCATTTTTCTACAGCACCTATGTCTATCTGACCTTCAAATATAGGAATATTGAAATTGATTTGTACCTTGAAGGGAGAGGCACCTCCACTTGAGGAAGATGTGTCGTATGTTGGTAGACGTCAAAGGATTTGCACAAAACTATCCATCACCTCGTTCCTTTATTGCATGAGGGATTCCTCGAGCAACAATTTGAAATGATATCATGTCTCGTCATCTTTATTTTATCCCGCCATGAGAGGTTTCTTGGGTGTGTGAGAGATTTTTTCCTCGAGAGAAACAAGCTCGAGACCCAATACTTTCTACCCTAACCTCGTTGGGGACATGAATTAAGAATGACAAGGAGCAGACCGCTCTGATAACACTAATCCAGATTTTATGAGTAGAACGAAATGAATACATATTATTATTAAAATATGATTAATATTGAAAAATTGGTTTCTATTCAATAAGGAAATAAGTTGAAACTGTAAAATGCAGCAGAAAACAAGCTTGTTGAAATGGTGGTAGCTTATCTCTGAGAAAAGATGTGACGGCTACACTCATTTGCAAGAATATGATAACAATAAGGCTCTGAAGGCCTTTTTACAATAAGCATGAATGCCAAAACCTAACCCTAGGAGATGAAGCGCCAAAAGTCATGTGGGCCCCATTGGGGTAAGCTAGTACATCAACTTCCCAGGGCCGTGACTTTTGCATACGATCTTTGTTTTAGGCACACGATAGCATGTTGGAAAGTTTTATCCGAGGAATACACATGTTGTTGTCAAACTCTAACTTCATCTATAGTTTGACTGTGACGAGCCCTAGAAATGTCGTTTAGGACCTCAAAATGGCCCCGGAAGTCAAGGACCCAAAAACTAGGAAAAAACTACCAAACTGGAAAACTGCCAAAATGAGCTAGTTGGAATAGCTGGGAGGCCACCGACATCCATCTGGATCACCTTTATTGTTTATGTTATCTTATGGGTCCCCTTTACTTACTAAGAATAGTTCCACTACTTTCTCGGTGATCCCTGGGTGAATCATCTCGAAGATTACAAAATTGGATTTTAATTCTTACCATCTGCTTTTACCCTCTGGGCCTTTATCCCTTTCTTCCCACGGGTAAGGTACAACCCTTCCTAGTGTAGCCAATCCCAATGCCCAAACAAGGATAGGGGATATGGAAGGAATGAAAATGGAAATTGATAAGTATGGAGGGAACAGACGATGAATTTTCATAGATCCTCCCAGTAGCAACCCATACTAAAGGGAAATCAACTTCCTAGGGCACCATGTCACCCTTCCAGTTTTGAACAAGGAAAAGAGAATAATTTCCAAGCAAACGTCATGAAATGAAGAAGAATTCAATACAGCATGTTCAAGTCCTTCAAAAATCAGAGTGATATACCATGATACCCAGACTCATCACCTCATGGAGAAAAACTCACTACTACTTCAGGACCAGGGTAGTGTGATGGATATTGTTGTTGGTGATATGTGGACTGCACTTAATAAAAGAGTCTCCCTCTGGGGCCATGCTAAGGTCATCTGGCTCTCGTTACTCCATGTCTAGGACCCATGGGCCTCGATACGTGATCTCCTTAGTTATCCCTGTGCTAGGGGATAACACTTACCATAATACTAACTTGAACCTCATGGAGCAAGGCCGACTACCTTCTGGAAGCCAGCTGATGTGGTGGATTCCATATGGAAATATATGACCATATGTAGTGATGAGGGGGTATACATATGTGAAAAAGGATATTGTTGTTCATGTAGTCTCTCGACACTCCATATATGTAACCTGAGGTCCTTAAGACATAATCTCCTTAGTTATCCACAAAATGGAGATAACATCTAGATCCTACTTGGAGGCATGTGATCGTCGTAGAGTGCATGAGAACCGCAACATCTCTTGGTATAACTGTGCCTGCCAAAAACTCAGACAAAGGGATCAAAGCATCTAGGGTGGTTTTATCACCTTTCATATATATATATCCAAAATGAGAACTAAACTAGAAAAGAAAAATTTTGACATTTTTCCAAAATTTCTAAGCTAAGCATGAAATCAATATGCAAGTAGGGGAAAATGAAAATGAAATGCATCTAAACTAGTATGAGCAATCAAGATGCAAATGCAGGGGAAAGCAAGATGACTTACCTACTTACCTGGGGCATGGGCCCTGAAGAAGTCATGTGACTTGGATGTAAGGCTGGAGAAGAGATCCATCCAGTGGTAATGGCATCCTCCTCCTGTCTAATGATGTCAGATAGTACCTTTCTTTATTATATTTCTTCTGGATGATGTAAGGCCCAAACAATGATTTTTTATTTGTTGGCCATATCCAGGGTTGTCCCTTCTCTTGTCCATCATGAACATAAGACTTCCTTCAGTAAAATTGATCCAAGGTTCATTTTAAATGTATGGAGCCTCTGTGTGGACTACCTCTTTGATGATCTCTTCATGTTTCTCATCTTCTTTATTCAAAATTTGGATAGACCTTGGCTTCTTCCCATGGTAATTTGCAAGTTTGTCTTTGTATTGATTTATCCATGGAAGAAGTGTGTCTATGGAGTCCTCCTGCACAAAGGGTAGCTCAGATGAATTATACTCAATGGTATGTGGGGGCACATCATAATCGCATTAGCTGACATAATCAAGACCATCAGGATTCATCACGTGTCTATCAACTTTCTCTTGATTGTATAGTATCTGAAAAGTGCCATCTCCCATGGGAATGTGTGCCTGGGTGAGATCAATTCTAACGAAACCACCAAGAGAAGTAGACCATCTCCTAGATAAGATCATCCCCCAAGCATATGGAGCGTCGATCACTACTATGTTCATGAGAATTTTGATATGTGGAAAATCAATCAGGAAGCCTCAATGTCCTCACATACCCCGAGAACCTTGACCTTTTTCAAATCAATACCACACACATTTCCATAAGGTCGGGTTGTCTTCAAACCAAGATTTTTCATCACCTTCAATAATATGACATTTGTTGAGGCTCTTAAATCAAGAATGTAGTTGTTCAAGCAGAGGCCATTCATGTATAATGAAAGAAAGAAAGGAGGGTTCTTGTCCCTTGGTCGATCGAGGTACATAATGTTCAAAATGATGGGAGGATCCTCCCTCTCAGTTGGCACCTGTAAGAATTTCAAAACTTCCCTTTTTATAGAAGGGATATTACACATGTCTGTCACTGGGACCGTTATATTCAGTTTTCCAAACATGCTTGCAATATCTATATTTAATTTAATAACATATGTAGGAGTTGGATTAGGAAGAAACACACATATCGGCGGTGGAGGTGGTGGAGCCACCCTTTCTGTTGATGGAAGAGGAGTATCAGGTTGTGGCAGAGGGGTTGAAGTTTTATTTCTTCTAGTGTATGTCATATATTCCCTCCTCCTTAATTTCTTCTTTTGATCGTCTGTCAATTTATTTAAGGCCCACAGTCTCCCCTCTCTTTCTCCTCTTCTTTTGGATTCATTGATATTCTCTTGGGTAACTTGTTCCTCTTCAAAATTGCAAATCATACCAATGAAGTTTATATCATCAGGATAATCTTCATCTTGTCGAGGGAACTCATCTTCCCTATGGGGTTATTGGCACAGAAGGTACCAAGCTTCTACATCAGCTATCCTGACAGATTTCAAAGTATCTGGGGCATGTGCCTCTTGTTGAGGCCTTGGTTTCCAACAGATGACATCTCTCTGCTGAGGTCTGGGAGTAGGTTGATTTCTTTCCACTGTAGTCACACGACTCATAAGTTGATTATGCACTTGAACAAACTGAGTATTCATTTGGTTTATATTCTAAGGCATGAGAGTAATCGGATCAGGAGAACTATTGTTGGAAACCTTCATCTTTTCTTCTTCTTTGGCATGAGGGTACTGAAAAGGTTCCACTTTTGAATCAAGGATATTCTATTTGATGTTGATATTGAACTCTTTAGCTTCTTCCAATTACATTGGATTTTTATCTTTGAGAATGAATCGGAACTGCCCTTCAAAAGCATTGACATAAAGGATATGAACTGATGATGTTATGGGACATAAATCTATTGGAATTTGATTGTACATCCTATGAAATCTGGTAATAAATTCCTTTACTTTTTCATTCTCCTTTTTCTTTATCTGATTAAAGTGAGCCCCAAATGTCCCACCATCTTCCTTTTTCGACCATATGTTCTTGAATAATTTGGAAAAAGCATCATAAGACGTGAGATGATTGTCAGGGAGTCCTCTAAACCAATCAAGGGATTCTTCAGTCAATGATGAGGCAAATAACTTCATGGCCACATATGCATGCTCAATACATGCATTTTCCATGTCTTGGTCCATGACATAAATATGGTCCTTAGCAGTTATCAAATTTTTTCCTAGGAACTTTGGAAACCACTTGTTGACTTCTTTTGGCATTGTATTAGGGTCCCTTTCCCAAGGGTGATACATTGGAGCAAGAGTAAGGGTATTATGGAAAAGGGTTTTAAAAATGGGATACTTTAGAGGAGGCCTTCTTTGGTAAACCTTAGAAGTTTTGAACCTCCTAGGGGGGGGATTTTTGGGAAAGGAAGGGTTCTGGGAAGGTGGAGTCACCAGATGAGCTCATTAAGAAAAGTGGAAAGTGAATGTCCCTTGGGTGGAGTCACCAGGAAAGTTAAGGGAAAGGATTTGGGATAGCTTACCAAAGTGTTGTTAGGGTACAAAGAAGATTCAAAATATTCCCTAGCAGCGGCACAAAAATGTTATAGCACAGGTTTTAGGTTGGGAAATATCGAACCAACCACAAATGCAAGAGCTACAACTAGGGAATCCTACACCCAATGTCACCTCAATGTAGGTCTCACACTTCAAGGGTGACTAGGTCACTTTGGGGAGGCAATCTCAGTCACCCTAGGGGGACTAAGACGGGAATGGATGATGATGAAAATTAAGCCCCTATAAGTCAATTATAAATGGTATGAATGTCTTGGAATGAGGTATCGATGAATTCCAAGGGATACCAAGTATTTTGAGTAACCTGCAAATGTTGAAGAACCTACCCGAGACACAAGAGAAACAACCATGTGTTGCAATATAATCAAGTGGACAAGCAAGTGAAGATTGTTGTCCCTAATAACAGCAGTTAGTAACTAAGGTATATCAGCCAATAAAGATATCCAAATCAGCATGTAAAAGCACAATGTTAACTAACAATATCATCAATGAAAATAGCAATAAATTATGACTTAAGTATAGCACTTTGAGACTGAATAAAGAAAGTTGTTATAAAGTAAATTTCTGCAGTAAATTATTAGCCTTATGGATGTAGCATTCATAGGTGTACAAAATAAAAATAAACCATTAGAAAGTGCCCCAAATTAGATTAAAAAGTGTGCCCTAGTTAGTAGATTAGGTAAGCAAATTTTAGGGAGATTCTTAGGGTTAGTTTGTGAGATATTAGTGATCTAGGGTTAGGGTTTTTTGTAGCCTTATGGTTGTAGGAAAAATTTTGTATTGCAAGTAAAGAATTTGGATAAAGAGGATGCCTCAATAAGCAAGAGATATCAAGGATCAAAGAACACTTCTCTAAAAGATAGACTTGAAACTAGCAAAATTCATGTTTCCCTAGGCAACGAAATTATATCTCCGATGCAATAAATAAAAAACTAGTGCCTTCAAACAAGGGTTAATGGAGTCAAGTAGAAAGAACTAGAGATGCTATCTCCCTGGGGTTGTAAACCCTTTTACTCCCCAAGGAAAGTATCTCTAGCTAGGGTTTGAATATGACAGGTGTAAATCCTCTTACTTCCTCAAACAAACCATTGCAACATTAATAATATTAAGCATAAAAATGATGGAGACTAGAGTGGGGGTGTAAATTCTTATACTTCCCACTTCGTTCCTAGCACCATAATCTTGAATTGAAACAAATTATAGAATGAAATTGAAAGACCATACCAATTCCAAGAAAATTCTAAGACAATCCACCATAAGAGAAAAATACAAGCCTTCCAAGGCTAGCACTAGACTTCCACCAACCAATCATCAATATATAGTCATAAACAAGAGCATGAAAGAGACAAATAGCCAAATATAGTGAAAATTTCAGATCAATTCCTCTCACAAGAGGGAGAGTTCTGTTAAAATGAGATCTTATGATCTCTTATTTATACAAAATGACACCAAGGTGACTTGTCCACATATTTAAGGGTAAATACATGGTAGGTCGAATCATGATGACACCTCATATCCTTCAACTAATGTTTTAATCATTTTAGATCATATTTCATTGTAAGTCCCCCTTTACTCAAATATAAGTTTTTCATTGCTTTCTTGGGTGATCCTTGGGCAAAGAATATATAAGGTTCATCATACAAGGATTTTATCTTTTACCCAACATCAATCCCTCTAGGCCTCCAACCCCTTCTTCTCATATAATGAGGGACAACCCCTTCTTAGGTCAATAGACCCTAAAATCCCAAGAGATAAGGAAATGGGGGGAAATAGTGATGAAAATTGGTAAGTATGGTCGGGAATGATACAATGGATCTTCAAGGGAGTTCCTAGTAACAAACCCATCCCCAAGGAAGACCGGTTACTATGGCACAATGTCAACCACCAAGGTGAAGCAGGGGAAAAGGCATAATATCCAAGCATGTACCATGAAATCTAGAGAAATATAAGATACAACATACTCAAATGGATTAAATATTGAAATCATTATTGCCATAATATTGACTTTATGAAGCCAACTGATGTGGTGGATGCCTTATGGAAATATGCAACCATATGTGGTGATGAGGGGGTCTCCATCTGTGCAAAAGGATATTGTTGGTCTTGTAGTCTCTCGAAACTCCATATCTACAACCTAAGGGCCTTGAGACATAATCTCCTTAGTTATCCAAAAAATGGGGATAAAAAACATTATAACATAGCTCATCCTACAACATTCAAAATCATAAGTTAAGTACACAAATTTTCTCTTAGATTCACACATTCATATATGTTATAATTCATGAGAATTCATATAAATCATTCACAGTTAGTTTCATCACGGGTGAAAACTTATCTGATAAAGAAGCTTCCAAATCCAACTGACTGATAGGGGACTCCTCTCATCCCAACCTTAGGCCTTGTTGTAGAGTCACTTCCTACAGCATGTCACCCTCGTTCTAAGCCATGTTTCCACCAAGGAAATTGACTCAGCAAGGTTCTGAGACTGTGATGATCCAGGAGGGTTACTCTCCTTCCTCCTCTGACACAGCAGAAGTTTCCACCTCCCACTGAGCTTCGGGTCTCTACAGGTTTATCAGGTGGTTTCTCAATTGGATTTTCTCTGCACAAGGGAGTCCCTTCTCTTCTCAACATTCCCTCAGTGACCTCTCCTTACCATTATCAATTTCTCTCCAGTAAGCACCAAGTTGCAGCCCATTATTGTTCTAGTTCAAGATTTTTGGTCTTCTTTGTTTAGGGTGATCATCAACAACTTAGACAAGATTCCTATTTTATTCTAGAAAGTTATTCTTTTCTTTCTCAGTAAACACATACATGCTTATGTGCTATGTTGTTCATCTCCAATCCTTTTCTACTATTGTCAGGTCTCCTTTCTGTCTCTGGGTGCAATCTTTGTTGCAGGGCTCTTCTCCTATCAAAATTACTCTCTTTTTTCTTCCCTGCATGCATTACATTTTTCCTCCCCTGGTATTCTTTCCCATCCCCTCGGGATCTCTGCAACATCCTCCAATGTGCCATTCAAAATATAAAGGGGCGGTTTTGTGGTACATTCCCCCATGAGTTATTCAAGTGGCCATTTTCTACATATATGGGACAATTACCACAGTTATTAACTACTCAACCACATCTGTGACATTCTCTTTAATGGTCACATGGTCTCCTCACCAGTCTGGTATGATAGTATGTGAAGTTATTATGATTGCAAGAATGGATTAGATTGGTGTGCAAGATTCATGTTTTCTTCACTGATGCATCTCGTCTCCACTTCACTCAGCCATTCCATCAATCTCTCTACCTCATGAATTTTCTATGGTGTATCATGGCCGATACTTATCAAGTTTGTTCCCTCTCATTTAGCAGTTTGGTGTTTATATTGAATCAAAACACAATTACATGTCTCATAATGTTAACAAGTGAAGTTTGTGCATAATTACAATCTTGGGAGAAAACAGGGTGTTACATTCACCTCCCCCTTAATGAACCACGTCCTCGGTGTTTAAAACACCATGTATTTACAATTATACAGTACACAAAAATGGGTATGCCATTTTCATGGCATCTTCCATCTCCCATGTAGCTTATTCTGCTCCAAAATGCCTCTATTGCACCTTGATCTACACGATGGCTCAGTTCCATAGCATTGTTTCTTTTCTTTCCAAGATGCATTGGGGATTAGGATGGAATTCTCCCTCTGGTTTCATGTGTATTACAATCCAATCATTAAGATGATTAGAATCATGTACATATTTATTTAACAAAGACATATGGAATGCATTATGTTCTCTAATATTAGGTGGTAAAGTAAGTATGTATGTTATTGGTCCTATTCTCTCTAGGATTTCAAATGGTCCAAAACATCGAGGAGCCAACTTAGCACACATCCCCATTTTCAAGGAACTCCTCTTGGATTTCACTCGAAAATACACATGGTCTCATCCTTTAAACTTTATGGGGGTTCTCTTGCTATCATCATATCTCTTGTGTCTATCCTAGGAAATTTCCAGGTTCTTCCTTATCTTAACTATGGCTTGTTCCATCTCCTTTAGTAAATTAGGTCCAAGTGTGAATTTTTCCAATGGACTATCCCAATTAGTCGGAACTCTGCACTTCCTGCCGTTCAAAACCTCAAACAGACTCATATTCAATGATTCTTGAAAACCATTGTTTTATGTGAATTCTACCAAAGATAGATATTCTTCCAACTGCTTGGGTCGATGTATAACATGCATTCATAGAGTATCTTCTAACACTATGTTCACTCTTTCAATCTGGCCATCTGGTTGATGATGGTAGGCCATGCTAAATGCCAACTACGCTTCTAGACCTACAAATAATATTCACCACAAATTCGAGGTGAACTTAGCATCTATGTCTCATATTATAGTTTTGGGCCTCGTTTGGGTAAGTTAGTACATCAACTTTCTGGGGTCGTAATTTTCGCATATGATCTCTGTTTTAGGCGTATGATAGCCTGTTGGAAAGGTATCGTCGAGGAGATTCATTTTGGGGACTCAATCATGCCTTTAGTTATATTTGAGAAGATTGATCCCAAAAAACATTCATTTAGGCCCTCAAAATGGCTCCGGAAGTTAAAAATTGCTAAAAATAGTAAATTGCCAAAATTGCCAGAAAACTGTTTTGAGCCAGTCGGAAAAGGTGGGTGGCCACCGATATCCACCTGGATTAGGTTAGAGAGATATTATATATAGAAAAGGAGATACTAAATCACCTATCCAGACACACAAAGGGCGCTATGAAATCACCTAGCCAGACACACAAAGGGTGCTACGGAATGTGTAGAACTTTTTTACAGCGGCGCTATGAAATTTCCTGTAGCTGATTTTGTTTGGATATTCGCCTTGTTGGGAGATTGACACCTATCAAGGAAGGTTCAAATAGTCTCCTAGGATTTTTTTGGACATGAGAGACATGTGTTCCATATTCATATCAATCAGGATGACCTGTTTCATAAGGCATTTATCATCACAGAGAATATCCCAAAAAAATAGGAATTTGTTAGGCTTTTGTTGGAATCTTTTGTAACAATACTCCTAAATGGAGGAGGATCCTATGTAACTCCCTGGTTTCGACCTCCTTAGGGTAGATATATATTATTCACTATAAATAAAATGGTTTTTGATGAGAAAAGGGTTGGATTCATGAGCCAAGAGAGGAAAGAGTTGGAGGAGCAGTTTTAGTTGCTCATTTGTAAGCATGAGGGCCTTTTGTAATGACATTTTCTGCCATTAAAGATTCATGAGAGATGTTATCAGATTGTCTTCTTTGTTTTCCCACTTCTTTGTTATCTTCTTACTTGAACATATTGCAGGTTTTGAGGATCATAGTTGTCATTGATTGATGGATTCATGAACAACAGAGGATCTATTGTAGCTTGCCCATTAAATCATTGTTCATTGTTTAAGAAAATATTTATATATTGCAGAAAGGATCTTCGTATTATGGATTTTCTTCCTTTTTTCATATTCACCATGCTTCTACTCATCATTATATATCCCTTTGTCTGATATACAGTTTGATTTCCTTTTATTTGTAGGATGTTATGACTCCATGCCCAATGGAATGCCTCTACAGACATTTTGTTTCCCTCTCCATTTCTTTTTTAGTCTTGTTGATCCACCTACTCAAACCATTTAATCCATTTATATTATGATGGTTATTGGGCTTGCACTTACAAAAGTCTAAGTGTGACTCTTAGTGCTAACAAGTTGCAATAGTCCAATAGGGTATCGATGCTCAACTTTCACCTGTTGACACTCCAAACACTTTGCAATATGATGAGCAATTCCTTGCTTCATACCAGGCCAATAATACAGTTGTCTAACTATTGTCACCATTTTCTCATAACCCATGTGACCTATATATGGTCTCCTATGGAACTCATCCATAATAAATTGTCTCAAATCCGTTGAATTAGGCACATACATCTTGTTATTGTACAACAACAGATTATTAGTCCTTAATTGATATCCTTCATACCTCTTTTCCTTAGGTTTTTGTTGCCATTTTTCCTTTACTTGTTTGAATAGCTCATCCTTTGGCAATAGGGTCTTAATCCTTTGTTGAATGTCAGACTCTCCTACACTTGTTGATTCTAAGTGTATTTCTTGAACGCTTCGATTGAGCGCATCGGCTACTTTGTTCTCTTTTCCTTTTATATGTTTGATTTCAAAGTCAAAATCATTGATTAGGGTCATCTACTTGGCTTTTCTAGCATTCAAACTTGGCTAGTCAAATAAATACTTCATACCACAATGGTCAGTCGTGAGGATAAATCTACTCTCGAGCAGGTAATATCTCCACATCTTCAATGCATGTACAATTGTTGTGAGTTCTAGGTCATGGGTAGCATAATTCTTCTCATGTTCATTCAACTTCTATGATTCATAAAAAACCACTTGCACTTATTGCATCAGAACTCCATCGATTCCATCTTTGCAAGCATCTGTGCAAAACAGGAAGTCTTTTCTTGGGTCTGCAATCTTTAAAACGGGGGCATTGGTCAACAACCGCTTCAATTGTTGGAAACTATATTCACACTCTGGTGACCGCACAAACGTATTTCCCTTCCTTTGCAATGAGGTAATAGGATTTTTGATCTTGGAGAATCCGTTGATGAACCTCCTATAATATCCAGCCAATCCCATGAAGGACCTCACTTCTGTCAAGTTTTTAGGGGAAAGCCAATCCATGATTTCCTTGATTTTTGTAGGGTCTATTGTGACTCCTTGGGATAAGATTACATGGCTTAGATATTGTATTTCCTTTTTAAAGAAATCACACTTGCTAAATTTGGCATATGATTGATGCTCTCTTAGCACCTGTAACACCATTTTAAGGTGATCTTGGATTCTTGGAATACACCAAAATGACGTCCACAAATACCAAGACAAACTTGTCTAAATACTTATTGATCACACTATTCATCAAACACATGAATGTAGCTAGTGCATTTGTAAGCTCAAATGGCACCAAAAAAAACTCATAGTATCCATGCATTGTCCTAAGGATGTGTAATGTCCCCAACCACCCCAGGTTGGGCCACATCACATAATCTCAACTCCTTTATCTCCCAACAACCCAACTCTAGCATCCCCAACATACTATTGAACAATGTCACTCTGATTTTTTCACTGCCCAATTTCTATCTTTACTCACAAGTCTGTGTAGTATCACTTGAGGTAATGCACTCAGTCCAAATTGACTTGTGGCACACAAATTATAACAACGGAAGAAACAATTTCCTTTAATACAACCTTAATCAGTATAATTAATTCAAATAACTGCACACACTAGCATACCAACCCCATAGTACAATTGTGCGCAGAACCACCTATGCGTCATGCGCCACTTCTCTCAATCCTGAGCATGGGGTATAATTCCTTAATCACGTACACCATAGTTCCAGCCTCTGAAGTACACAGGTTACAATCTTACGAACCCAGACACTCAATCATTTTCTTGATGACTCATAACCAGAACTATAAGGTTAATTTAATAGGAAAGACTACCACATTTGTCATATCCATGCACAACTACAAATACAGGATGATGCACCATACTTACATGAACAAACAACAATAATCATAATAACAACAAATACTCATATGCAATACATACAATAATTTAACATATGTCCAACATCGACAAAATGCACTCAGCAAACAAGACAAGTATATAAGGAAAACTTATCGTAAATGAAATTCACCAACTATGGCCTTGACTCAGACATTCCTCCTAGACATAGATGTTTTTGCTCATAATTTCTGCAACAAGTCAGCCCCGATTTGGGGCTCAACTCCACTAGGGATATAAGGGTCCTAACCACAAGCTATGCTCTGAAACTCAACATAATTTATCGTTTCTAGGTGCCCACTACTACAACTAGTCCAAAGTCCCTCATTCTCCATGCACCTATCACACCCAACAAAGTGTTCCCCTTCTCTACTCACCAGTCCTTCGGCTACCTCACTTCCTTTCCCACAGTTACCAGCGATAGGTCGAACATGAAGTCTTTGAGCCTTGTGACTAATTCCCAGTGCACTAGGGAACAACTCTCAACAAAAATCTCACCTATAGAGTATGCCCATGGCCTGAAAACCACTCCACAACAGCCAGTCTCTCACCCAAAGAGACTCATCACGGTCTATCAACCTAACTCCTCAACAATATCGCTAAATACAGCCCCACAACTTCCTACAAGCTTCTTTTTTTGGAAGATAGGGTAATAATCATATTTTCTATACAGTCCAACCCCCTTCTCCTCACTAGAGCTTTCCACATGAAAAATAATCACAATCCCCCAAAAATATATTAGGGCCAACAATATATATTTCATGCCTTCTACTTGACACTTGTCACCTCCAAAAGCAGTTTTAGGCCACTTGGTGACCCATTCCCTACCCTCAGGAACTTAGGATAAAAATAATATATCTAACATTACACTTTTCCCAAAATATTGTAAAATATTCCCTAAGACTTATGACTCACCCCCTTTTCCCTTTCTCGGTGGAGTAGCCCCCCCCCTCTATTTTCGTCTAAGTCAATCAGCGTGAAGCAATGCAATATTATATTAATATTCATGATTATATTTACATGGATAGGCACATTCACCTATTTCTATCTAGTGACTCACCAGCCTTATAATCATACAGGATCTCTAGCCTCAAAACATAGCATTCATTCATGCACACTAACTCAAGTGCGTGCAACACAGTGCAATGTGTTCACTTACCCAGGTGTGTGCAACAAACAATTGTGTGCACCCTATCTTTGTTACACTTTTTCGTGCACTTACTCTAATGTGTGCAATACCATAACCCAGTGTCCTTGGATCACTAGCCTAATTGTACAATTACAAAGGGTCCTGAATCAGGGATACTATAATCCCCTCCCCCTTATTTATGCATTGTCCTCAATGCATTGTATATACATGTTCATAGAAAATTTCAAACATCATAAAAACTATGAGGATACTCTGGTCACATAACATCCTTGTTCTCCCAGATTGCATCCTCAGGACCGTACTAGGTCCATTGGACCTTTACCAACTCCATGACTTGATTTCAAAGCTGCTTTACTTTCCGATCCAATATGAAAACCGGTCACACTTGAAATCTTCCTTCTGGCTCCACCTAAATCACATTCCAATCAATGACATGATTAGCATCAAGTACGTACTTATTTAGAAATGACACATGGAAAACATTATGAATCCATTAAAAAATAGGCAATGAAAGCATATAAGCTACATGAGCAATCCTTTCAACGATTTATAATGGCACACAATAGCACGCTGCTAATTTAGAACACTTTCCCAATTTCAGGGAACTACGCCTGGCCTTCACTTTTAAAAACACGTGATCACCCACTTCAAATTCCCTGTGGGTTATGCCTTTATCTGCACATATTTTCTTCCTGTCTTGGGAATCTTTTAAATTCTACCTTGTATTTACCATCTTCTCCTCCATTTCCCAGAGTAAATCTGGCCCAATTACTACGCGGTATGTTGGGTTATCCCAAATTATAGGCGTGTTGCACTTTCTACCATAAAGTGCTTCAAATGGGATCATATTTAAAGATGCTTGATACCCATTGTTGCAAGAAAACTCTACCAAATGAAGGTAGCCTTCCCACTTTGATGGCTTATCCATCACATACATCTTCAACATGTCTTCAATCACCCGATTCACTCTCTCCATATGACCACCTGTCTCGAGGTGATATGTTGTGTTGAAACTCATAATTGTTCCAAATCCCTTGAATAACCCTTTCCATAAGTTTGAAGTGAACTTGGAATCTCGATCAGACACAATTATCTTAGGGACACCATGCAACTTAGCAAGTCCGCGCATGTATATTTCAACAACATCAGCTTCCTTGTGTGTTGACTTCACTAGAATAAAATTGACAGCTTTAGTAAGATTGTCCACCACCACCATAATAGAATCATGTTGCTTAACAGTCCCATGAAACTTAGTTATGAAGTCTATTGTCACAAATTCCCACTTCCACTCAGAAATAGGCAAAGGTTGTAGTAAACCAGCTGGATTTCTATGCTCAGCCTTGACCTTCTGACATTCGAGACATCTTGCAATAAAATCCGCAATTTCCTTTTTCATACCTGGCCAAAAGTGTTGCTTCTTGACTGTGACAATTGTCTTCTCATAAGTTGGATATCCATCATAAGTAACCTTATGCATCTCTTACAAAATCGGGTTCTTCAACTCCTGATAATTTGGCACATAAACCCTGTGTCTATACACAAGGATCCCATCCTCTCTTAACTCATAACCTTCAAACTTTGGTTGCGACATACCTTGCTTTAAAATCACATTTATATCAATATAGTGCAGATCTAATTTGGAAACTTCCAAAATTATGTCGTGCAAATATTTTCAGTACATGCTAATGGTTGTAGTATACATTTCATTCACCCTCTTGTTGAGTGCATCATCCACCTTGTTCTCTTTTCCTATGATATGATTTATGTCAAAGTCATACTCATTGAGGAACTCTAACCACCTTCTTTGTCTGGCATTCAAACATTCTTTTCCAAACAAATACTTCAGATCACAATGGTTTGTTCTCAACTCAAATCTCTTTCCCATGAGATAATGATGCCACGTATTCAAGGCATGTACTATAGTTTCCAACTCTAAATCATGTGTAGCATAGATCCTTTCATGCTCCTTCAACTTCCTTGATTTGTAGTACATCGCATGTCCATTTTGAATCAGAACTCCATTGATTCCTTCCTTGCATGCATCCGTGCACACAACAAAGTCTACATCTATATCAACAATTCGTAATCAACACACTTGTTAATAAACTCCTCAAGTGCTAGAAACTCCATGCACAATCTGGAGTCCACTCAAACTGCATGCCTTTCTTCTGCAGGGATGTAATCAGATGCGCAATATGAGAGAATCCTTCAATAAACCTTTTTTAGTACCATGCCAATCCCATAAAGGAACTCACCTCTGCGACATTTCTTGGCATTGGCCATTCCTCAATGTATTTTATCTTCGTTGGGTCCACAACTATTCCTTCTTCTGAAATAACATGACCCAAATAATGAATTTGTCGCTGATAAAATGAACACTTTCTCAACTTTGCATAAATTTTATTCTCCCTCAACACCTGCAACACCATCCTCAAGTGATGCTCGTGCTCTTCCTTAGACTTTGAGTAAATAATAATGTCATCCAAAAATACAATGACAAACTTATCCAAGTAACTTCTGAAAACTCCATTCATTAAGCACATGAAAACAATTAATGCATTCGACAACCCAAATGGCACCACTGTAAACTCGTAATGACCATACCTCATTCTAAAGGCAGTCTTACTAATGTCTTCCTCCTTTATTCTTACTCTGTGATAACCAGATCTGAGATCTTTCTTGGAAAATATCTTTACAAATCTCAATTGATCAAACAAGTCATCTATCCTTGACAAAGGATACTTGTTCTTCACTATTACCTTGTTCAATTGTCTGAAGTCGATACAAAGTTTTAGTGTATCATCCTTCTTCTTTATGAACAAAACCGGTGCACCCTAAGGTGACACACTTGGGCATATATACCCCGTCTTCAGAAGCTCTTCAAGTTTCATCTTCAACTCCTTCAACTGTAGAGTACTCATCCTATAAGGAGTCTTGGATACAGGGGTTGCTCTCGGCATTACATTTATAAAGAAGTCAATATCCCTTTTTTGAGGCAATCTTCGTATCTCTTTAAATACATCCTCATACTCTTTCAGTATTGCAGTCTTCCATAGTTGGCACTTTATCCTTAGGTGCATCTTCCATGTGCACTGTGAATACTTGACACCGTTTTCTGTAAATCTTCTTCAACTATGAAGCCAAAACTTCTTTGATAGCCACAACCCTTGGAATTCCTTGAACTGATCTCAAATTCCCTTGCTCATCTAGGTAAATGGATGCCTTATTATAACAATCCTAGACAACATGGTGCTCGTCCAACCAATCCATACCAATGAGGAAATCATATGAGCCCAAAGGTATAATATTCAAATTATTCATTGTGCACAATCCATTCATCTCCATTGGACATGCCTTAACCACCTCACTGATTTTCCTTTTTGTTCCTATAGCTAACTACACCAACCAAGGTTTTCCCAGATTGATTCTCGACATATGGAATCTTTCCACCATTTTAGGATCTAGCTTGGTCATTAATATTACCTTCCACTTCAATCATGTGTGACTGGAACTCAGCCTACTTGTTATCCAACATGGCATAAATCCTTGGAACCTTTCTACCCATGTCCTCCAATATCGTAGTTTGTTATACAATGTGCACAGTGGTCTCTTTATCACCTCTTTGAGGACAATATCTGTGCATATGATTTCCGCCACAACCCCAACACAACATAGGTTGTTGCCATGACTTTTGGTCCACTTCTTCCGACATTATGGGCTCCTAAATATTTTTCTATCCTTGTGCAATATTTCTGATAAGCAATGGCTTAGCTCCCTTCTTCCTATGCTCCATCTTACCTTTCATTTTATCTTCCCAAGCCTTTTGGAAAGTTGGTCTTCCCCTTTTCTATTCATAAAGACACTTAGTGAGACTTATGGTTTCTTCCAATGTATTTGGGACATCATATTGTATCTTGTCACTGATAAATGAGGGAAACCCACTCAAATATATTTGAATCTTCACTTTTTCATCCTTGATAAAAGGCACATAATTCAGCAATTCTAAAAATCTTCTTTTGTACTCGTCAATTGTCATGCTCCCAAGCTTGAGTTCGAAGAAATCCTTCATTTTCCTGTCATAGTACCACTTGGTTAAGTAATTCTTTTGGAAATATATTTTTAACTCCCTCCAAGTCACTCTCTTCTCATCAATATGTTGCACTTTCACATATTGATCCCACCACATTGATGTCTTTCCCTTCATCTGATTGATAGAAATTCTTCATTCTACCTGTGCATAATAGTTATGCAGTTGGAAGTACTTCCTCATACCCAACAACCATGTCTCTGCATCTTCATCCTTCGTGTGTTCACCCTCAAAGGTAAGATGCTTAATATTATTCATTTCCCCTTGTATCTCATCCACCCTAGTCCTTCTCTTATTCTTTCTAACATGAGATGGACTTGAGATACTGTGCGATTTCCTGAAAGAATGCTTACCAACACTTCTTTCTTCTCTTCTTTTCTCATCATGAGACCTGCAAATTCTTGATCTACTCAACCAGAATCCTTATTCATCTTATTTTCTATTATGTCTAGTATCTGCATCAATTTTACATTGAAGGCATCTCGTTGTGCCTTGGCTCTCATAAGTCTTTCATTATCATCCTTATAACTCTAGACATCTTTCGGTAGTACTTTTATGGTTTCTACCAAATTCATGCGATCCTGCTTGGATTTTGTACCATCGGCACCCAAACCGATATACAAATCCTCAAATTCATCATCAAGACTATAATTCCTTTGTGCATCTTCAATGCTCTTAGCCTTCTGCATAGATTTTGTCCTGATCTATTCACTAAAAATTCTGCAAAATGTGCAAGCAATTAAGATTTGTTAAATGGTTTCATGCAACAACTACATGAAAACTTTGCACCATTTTGTCATAATTATTTTCACTTGAATTTCTTGGACGATTATCATCCCAACTCAAGTGCACACACCCGCACATCATTGTCTTTTTTTGCATCACAACTCTATACCATGCACCAATGATCTTCCGCGCAACTAATCTATGTATCGTGTGGTACCAATTATTAGTGCACACATCTATTCACACTATTCTCTATCCCATACAAGTATAGTGTCGAACCTATAGCTTTAATACCAATATGTAATGTCCCCATCCACCCCAAGCTAGGCCACATCACATAACCTCAACTCCTTTATCTCCTAACAAACCAACTCTAACAACCCCAACATGTTACTGAGCAATGTTACTCTGATATTTTCACTATGCGGTTTCTACCTTTAGTCACAAGTCTACACAATATCACTTGAGGTAACGCACTTAGTCCAAATTGACTTGCACCACACAACTTATAACAATGGAAGAAATAATTTCCTTTAATACAACCTTGAGCAACATAATTAATTCAAATAACTACGCATACCATCATACCGACCCCATAGTACAATTGTGTGCAAAACCACCTGTGTGTCATGCACCACTTCTGTTAATATTGAGTGCAGGGTCTAATTCCTTAATCAGATACACCAGAGTTCCAGCCTTTGAAGTACACAAGTTACGATCTTACGCACCCGACCACTCAATCCTTTTCTTGATGACTCATAACTAAAACCATAAGGTTAATTTAACATGAAAGACTACCACATTTGTCATATCCATGCACAACTACAAATACAGGCTGATACACCATACTTACATGAACAGACAACAATAGTCAGAATAATAACAAATAATCATGTGCAATACATACAATAATTTAACATATGTCAAACATCGACAAAATGCACGCAACAAACAAGACAAGTATATAAGGAACACTTATCTTAAATTAAAGTCGCCAACTGCGGCCTTGACGTAGACGTTCCTCCCAGCCATAGACATTATTTTTCATAAAGTTTTAGCAACAAGTCACCCCTAAGATGGGGCTCAACTCCACCAGGGCTATAATGGTCCTAACCACAAGCTATGCTCTGAAACTCAACATAATTGCTCAGTTCTAGGTGCCCATTGTTGATACTAGTCCATAGTCCCTCATTCCCCACACACTTGTCACACCCAAGGAAGCATGCCCCTTCTCTGCTCACTAGTCCTTCGGCTACCCCACTTCCTTTCCCAAGGTTACCAACAACAGGCCAGACAGGAAGTCTTCGAGCCCTGTGACTAATGCCCAGCACACCAGGGAAAAAATCTTGCCTAGAGAGTATTCCCATGGCCTGACAACCACGTCACAACAACCAGTCTCTCACCCAGAGAGACTACTCACAGCCTGTCAACCCGACTCTTCAATAGTATTTCTAAATACAGCGCCACAACTCCCTACAAGCTTCTTTTTTGGGTAGATAGGGTAATAATCGTATTTCTATACAATTTGAACCCCTTCTCCTCACCAAATCTTTCCACATGAATAATAATTGC
This sequence comes from Picea engelmannii, assembly GCA_009831015.1. NCBI lineage: Eukaryota > Viridiplantae > Streptophyta > Pinopsida > Pinales > Pinaceae > Picea > Picea engelmannii. Next base: position 46,677 of record WSFP011284669.1, read on the forward strand.
AATCAAACCAAAATACACTAAGGCCAACAATACATATTGGATGCCTTCTACTTGACACTTGTCAGCTCCAAAAGCATCTTTAAGCCACTTGGTGACTCGTTCCCTACCCTCGGGAACTTAGGATAAAAATAATATATTTGACATTACACTTTTCCTTGAATATTATAAAATATTCCCTAAGACTTATGACTCACCCCCTTTTCCCTTTTTCGGTGAAGTAGCCCCCCCCCCTCTCTTTTCGTCTGAGTCAGTCAGTGCACAACAATGCAATATTATATTGATATTCATGATTATATCTACATGGATAGGCGCATTGGCCTATCTATGTCCAGTCTCGCCAACCCTATAATCATATAGGCTCTCTGTCTTCAAAACATAACATTCATCCCCACACACTACTCCAAGTGCATGCAACCCAGTGCAATGTGCACACTTACCCAAATGCACATGACACACAACTGTGCCCACCCTTCCTTTGTTACACTTTCTCGTTCACTTACTCTAATGTGTGCAACACCATAACCCAGTGTCCTTGGATCAATAGCCTAAATGTACATTACATTTACACTTGGTACCAATCATCTCACCAACCTATATATACAATTACAAAGGGTCTCAAATCAGGGATACTACTGGATGTCTTGTGGATGTGCTCATCTTTAATCCTGACTTGATGATATCTCGATCTCAAATATATTTTTGATAAAATTGTAGCTCCTCTGAGATGATCAAAGAGATCGTCTATTCTAGGAAAAGGGTATTTGTTCTTGATGGTCATCTTGTTCAGTTGCCTATAATCGATGCATAGTCTCAAGGTACCATCCTTCTTCTTTACAAATAGGGTTGGTGCTCCCCATCGGGACACACTCGGCCTGATGCAACCCTTGTCCATCATCTCTTTCAACTGCATCTTTAGTTCCAACAACTCAGGCGTACTCATCTTGTAAGGTACTCTCAATGATGGCACTTCTCCAGGTATGAGATCGATTGAAAAGTCAAGGTCTCTTTTCGGAGGTAATCAAGGAAACTCCTCAAGAAGCACATCTCTAAATTCCCATAGAACTGGGCGATATTCAGCCTTCGACTCCCTTCCTTCTACTGAGTTTAGCACTTGTATAGAATGTAGGGGATGCCCTTTTCTACTAAACTTCTTGAGTCGTAATGTTGATATTTGTCTCACAGAGACTGGCTTCCAAATGCCTTGCAAAATTTTGTTATTTTCTTTTTCGTCTTCACATTCTAGAATTTTCTCATAACAGTTTAATTTTTCCTTATGGTCAGCTACCCAATCCATTCCCAACAACATGTCATAAGAACCAAGGGGTAGAACATTCAAAATAGCTTGGGTTTGAAATCCCTCCATCTTAATTGGACAGGCTTCAACTAGTTCCGCCACTTTCCTCTTTGTTCCAGTGGCTAACTGAACTAACCACACTTTGGCATGCTTCTTTCTCTGTAATTAATATGCCTCAACCACTCAAGGTGCAACATAACTAAGATTAGATCTTGGATCAATTAAAATAGAAAATGGTCGTTGAGTAATAATACCTTCCAATTCCACCACATAGGCTTGGTGGTCTACTTGTTGATTTTCTACCGTTGCATAGATTCTAGGTACACTCCTAGCTACATCATTGACTGTAGTTTCCTCCTACAGGTTATACACTCTTATGTTGTCATGTTTCCTATGGGAACAAAACCTCAACAGATGTGGCTCTCCACATCCCCAACATTGCAAAGGTCCTTTCTTGGGCTCCTTTGCATTTTCCCTCGCTTTCTTTGCTAGTTTACTCCTGCTTTGAGATGGAAAATTTTGTTGATGCACACTCTGTCTTGGATGACATGTCTGTGCATCTTTCTCGAAAATTTTGCAGGGAAAATACTTGAATCCATTCTTCTGGAATCCACTCGTTTCCTTTCTTTTCCAATCCTTGGAAGACTCATGCTTGTGCTTAGACTCATCATAACACCATTTGGCCTTCTGAATGGTGTCTTCCAAGGTATTCATTTTTTCAAACTCAATTCGATCCCAGTAGGACTGTGGTAACCCACCGATAAAACGTTGGATTCTCTCCTTCTTGTCCTTAAGTTAGGGAACTTACCTCAACAACTCTATAAATATTTTTGCATATGCATCCAAGGTAAGTTTCCCCATCTTAAGCTCATATAATTCCTTTATTTTGTCATCATAATATTTTTCACATAGGTAAGCTTTACAAAAGTATCTCTCAAA
>ML835074.1:0-13728 GCA_009831015.1 Picea engelmannii
GGGTGATTGCCTGGACTGGTTTCCCCTCTGTTGGGGCAGTCCAGCAATTCCAGGGGATTATTTTTGTAATTTTGGAACCTTGTTTTAGCCATTGCAGGCACCTCACGTAATACAATTTTCTTACTTACAAAAAAAAAAAAAAATTTGCCATGTAGAATAAAAGTAAGCATACAGTAGCCCAAGTCATCCACTCTGATTCGTTGTCCCACGTGCTCCATGCATCTCCCTCTTTCCGACTGATGAGACTTCACCAGTACCTCTCAGCCAATGCTAGGGGTACTCTTCTTCCCCATTAGCCCCTCGAGTCGCAAAGGGGCAACGCACAATAAACCAGAGAACAACTAGCTCCCAACTCGTCTTGCAAGGCCGAGCTACCACTCATCACCGAGCTGGGTATCCCAACTCCCACAAGATAAGTCAAGCCTAAAATTCTACAATGCAACGTTATGCATAACAGAAGATATCCATCATCCTCCTCCTCCCTCCTTTATATAGAGTTTCTAAGTCATTTTCTTTCCCAAGTTCCCATTTAATTTATTTTTCAATAATTTAATTCAGAAAAATCCTCCTCATACATGTGTCACCCATCCCCTTCGTTGCACCATAAATTAATTTCATTAATTATTTAATTACTCCTATTTCCCTCACCCACCTAAAAGCATTCTTAGAATCGCTCCTAGGTGTCCTCATATTCCCTTACACATTTTAATGACTTACCCCCTTACTAATTTACCAGTTGAGTTCAATTTAGAAAGTTCTTAATGGCAAGATACCATACTAAGTTAGTCATTCTGCCTTTTTCCTTAGTTTCCCTTTCTCTTTATGTTTCCCCCTTTTTCCTTAGTTTCCTAATTCTTTTAAATTTCTCTCTTTCCCTTTTCATTTAAAACTCAAATTGCCAAGTGTAGAAAATTACCTTTTCCCCCTTTTTCTTTTTAATTAATAAACTTTTAATTAGCATATGTAACAAAACAATTATTTCCCTTTTTCTTTTATCTTTTAAATTTTATCCCCCAAAATATTTTTATAAATTAATTGAATTGCTTACCCCCTTCTCATCACATGTTTAATGCTTATTATTATTATTAATTATCTATTATTATTTTTATTTTTATATATAAATATTTTTTTTTAATGACAAGTATCACTTAGACCTAGATTTTATTTTCCTAGGCTGGGCGACCTTTTATTAGGGAAATCATTTTAAATCTTTCTTATCACATTATTTGTTCTAAATCCATGTAGGTTTATTCATTTATTATTTAACAACGCGACGTGCCCTTCAGGACACACTAGGTGCTCCAAGGGTGCCACTCACCTCATTTTATTTCCCTTGCACGATGTGCCCTTTAGGACGCACTACGTGCTCCAAGGGTGCCACTTGCCTATTTCTGTTTCCCTTGCACGACGTGCCCTTCAGGATGCACTACGTGCTCCAAGGGTGCCACTCACCTCTTGACTGACTTGGTAGACATAAAAAAACCCTGGAGTCAATACTCTGTCAGGTGATCTTGTGGGAGACTAAGGGCCTCTAAGGAATAAGGCCCCTACCTCATTGCACGCCATTTAGAATCATCGTGAGTGACTGTCAGAGTCTTCCCTCACGACATTGTGGGTCTTCTCGAACTAGGTAATCATTAACCTACAGTTCGAGCCATAACAAGAGTGCTAGTAGGTTGTGGCAGGGCTGATGTCCACACCTCTCCCTCAATGTCTCTGGTAGTCATGCGTGACCCCTCTACTCCACATGTGAGTTTGGTTGGAAAGCTATCGTCATCCTGCATAGTCAAAGAATCATGTCAGAAATAATATCCATAATCATAACATCTAATCAGATGCACAAATTTCATATGTACAACAATCAAACCCCAATAGTCCACTCCCTGACTCGATCCAGAGTCCAAGGGTTTCATTGATGCATCTGCATCCTCGAGATCCAAAATTCTGCAAACTCAGGAGACCCGAGTCAATAACACCTGTCTATAACAATACATCAACATAACATGTCATCACATCCATAATGCCTCATAATCATGATCAAATGCCCAATAGTAATATAATCCGGATCACTTGCAAGCAAGTGTCCTCAAAGAATAAGTTCACTCAGTGTGCGTAAGAGCGGGATGTTACATCAACCGTTGGCTAAGAAACCACAATCCATGGGTATCTAAGCCGTCAAAATCACCCGGGGATCCCACTCGGCTTGGGCCGCATCAACCCTTAACATGGATGGATTTTTGGGTGTCTCATCTTGACTAAATACACCATAAGAGTATTGAACTTAGCTCGCCTAACAAACAAAACCCACACCTTAACCGGTTGACTTAGTGAGAATTGACATATTAAATATATTTTAATGATGATGATGGTTATTAATGTCCACTAAAATTTTCTTTGATTTATCAAACCTTAAGAAAAGGTAAAGAATTATTTGGTTTGCTTTAGAATTATATTTTTGGGCTAGAAAAGCTTTAAGAGAAGCATTTCTAAATCACCATAGTTTTGATGAGTTAAAAGTTTAGGAAGGTCAGTATTTGATGTGGGTGTAAACAAGACATTTAAAAAGAAAATGTTTTTTATCTTCAACCCTCTTAGTGTCACAAAGATGACAAATTCTATCAACCAATGATGTTTTAAGAATTGTCCAACATTGTTTCACTATGGAACTCGTGAGAGTTTGTTATTTTAGCAATGCAAATTTTATTCTTTACACTAATTGAAACTTAGAGATAATCTTGATATTCTATATTAAGGTTGATCACCTCCTTATAGTAACTTAATTTTCTCTTATCCTTTAATTTTTTATCGCACCACAATTTCTTCTTAAACTTAGATGTAATAATATTTTTAATATTATCGTTATTCCATATAGTGATCTCTTCCTCGATTCACCAATGATTTAGCCAAGACTTAGCATCTTTATACCAACACCACTTGAGCGGAAGGTGGTTTTGACTTGAGTTTGAAGCAATGCTAGGAAGCCCCGTGTCCATGTTGCTTATCTTGTTCGTGTACATTAGGGGGGTAGGATATGATATACGAGGAGGGTAGGATAGGGTGTATTGCCTTTAATTTTAAGATAATAAGTTATAAAACACTTTTGGATTTGCTCCATCTTTCTCCACGATTCTCTAGCGATGTTGTAGCCCCAAACTTCACAACCATATAAGATAATAGGAGTGAAGAGTCTCAAAGAAGAGTTTATTCTTATGTCAAAGTCAACGGTCCGATGATTTACAATTGTTTTCAAGACCATAAACTTTCCATCCTCCATTTATCTTTCTCTCAATGCTATAGTTCCAATTAAGCTTGTGATGAAGATCGATTTGGAGATATTTGTAGGAAATCACTTCCTTTAAATTGTTGTTATACATGAAACTAGCCTAATCAATCTTTTTAGATTTAATTGTCATAACCTTTGTTTTATCAATATTAACAATCATACCCTCACTAGAGAAGAAATCCCTTAAAAAAAAATATAAGTGAATTAAAAAATTTAATAAAAAAACATTTCTACAATTAATTATTTTTATACTTTATTTTAATTTTTTTAATATTTTTAAAACAGTTTTTCATTGTTGAAAGAGCTTTGGTTCACTTTTTAATACTTCAAGACCCAAATATATCTAGCCGGAGTAGAAATCTTTCCCTTTTCCAACTAATTACACATTATTTCAAGACCAAGTTTTATAAGCATATGATAATGTAACTGCATATGATATACTTTGGGATCTTGTGATTATATCAAGAGAGACTGGTCTAGTATATCCATAAATAAAGCAAATTTTTTTTGCTAAAAAAATGATTAATTTATTTTCAACTTTTTTTCAATTTATTTACTTTAAACTAAACAGTTTTGAAAAAAAAATATTTATAAATATTATTATTATTATTTTAAATTTTAAATTATTTCATTTACCATTGATTATATTTTTTCCTTCCAAAATTCTAAAATTTTCACATTGTTTTTTTTTCCATGTTTAGGGACATATCATCTTATTAGTCTTTAATAGAGAGACTTTGGTTGCGTCATCACTAATACTCTTTGAACGATTATGAAATTGATCGTTGTATATATATATGGATATGGTATTGATACCGTTTTAGAATAACTATGTCTTGATATGGATCTTCATTTCATTACTGTAATTAATTAATTATTATTTATAAATATACATATTATGTGAATTTTGTTAAGAAAAACATTATTATAATTAATTAATTATTATTTTATAAATATGCACTGTATGTGAATTTATTTTAGAAAACATTATTATAATTAATTAATTATTATTATTATTATTTATAAATATGCATTATATGTATATTTTGTCATTAAATCCAAGTTTTTATGTCATGATTTTTTGAATCAAGTTTCCAAATAATGGTTATCTTGATATACAAATCTTTAATGATTGAATTTTTAATTAAACATTAAGAGATCCCAACTTACTCTTGACATCATCCCTTTCAACTTACATCGTCCCTTTGATCCTTAGTTCTAGGAAGCAAAAAAAAAAAAAACCCAAACCAACATTAAATATTTTCATGTCTCAACTATCTTTTAAATTGTCACATTTTTTGTGTTTGAAGATAACTTTCTTTAGAGCTACCCATATTTTCCAACAATGAAATTAAGGGATCTCCATAATCTCATGGACATGAGTTTTTAGTTATTCCCCCAAAGTCATAAACATTTGTTTTCAATATTTGAAGTGTGGCATCTGTGTGGGAAGGTCTCATACCCTGTCACTCCATAAATCCTTTGTTACATGACATTCCAAAAAAAAGGTGATTCATTGTTTCTTCATGAGCTTTACACATCATGAATCTTGAAGACCCATTTACTTCTCTTTTGCAAAGATGTTTGGTTCAACAAAGGAAGTTTATCTTACATAGGTGTAACATCCCGCTCTTGCGCACACTGAGAAAACTTATTCTTTGAGGACACTTGCGTGCAAGTGATCTGGGTCCTTATACTATCGATTGTTTTGATTATGATTATGAGATATTGTGGATTTGATGGTATGTTATTTTGTTGTATTTACATAGACAGGTGCTATTGAATGGGTTCTCCTAAGTTGTGCAAGATTCTAGACGTTGAGGATGTCAAGGCATCGATGAAACCCTTGGACTCCAGATTGAGTCAAGGAGTGAACTATTAGGGTTTAAATGTTGTTGATGTGACATATGTACATATGATTAGATATTATGATGTTGATTGTTTTTGCTGACATGATTCGTTGATGGATGCAGGCTGACGATAGATTGCCGACCAGACTCACATTTGGAGTAAAGGGGTCACGCATGACAACAAGAGACATTTAGGGAGAGGTGTGGAAGCAGCGTTGCCACAACCTACTAGCACTCCCGTCGTGGCTCGAACAATAGGTTAACGATTACCTAGTTCGAGAGACTCGCGATGCCGCGAGGGAAGGATGTTGCAGTCATTCACGCTGATTCTAAGGGGCGCGCAATAAGGCAAGGTCTTTATTCCTTAGAGGCCCTTAGTCTCCCACAAGATCACCTGACGGAGTATTGACTCTAGGGGTTTGACGTCTACCAAATTTAGTCAAGAGGCGAGTGGCACCCTTGGAGCACGTAGTGCGTCTTGAAGGGCACGCCGCGCAAAGAAAACGGAAAGAGGCGAGTGGCACCCTTGGAGCACGTAGTGCGTCTTGAAGGGCACGTCGCAATTTTAACTGGTAAGTTAATAAACTTAGTGCCTAGAAAACTATGCCTCCTTAGGACCTGGTCGGCCTTAAAATGAAAGATGTGATAAGTAAAGTTTAATAACTATATTTTCCCCTTAAGAACTGTCGCCAAGCCTAGTGAATTGAAAACCTAGGTCTGAGTAGAACCTTAGAACAACAACAACAAAAAAACTAATTAGACATATAACAGGAAGGGGGTAAAGAAAATTCAATCATTAATAATTAAAGTGGAAATTTTTAATAAAGGTTTAATTAATAAAATGGGTAATTGGTTGTTTTTGTCTAAACCTGCTAATTATGAACCTAGTTATAAAAAGGGAAAATTAAAGAAAAAGGGAAACTTAAAGAAAAGGGGGAAACCTAAAGAAAAAGGGAAACTTAAAGAAAAGGGAAAACTTAAAGAAAAAGGAGAATGTCTAACTTAGTAAGGAATCTAGCCTTTGGAACTTTCTATTTATGAACTCAACTAGGAGTTAAGTAAGGCGTAAGTCATTTAAGAATTGTAAGGGAATAATGGGACACCGGGGAGCTTTTTTAGGAATGCTTTTAGGTGGGTGAGGGAAACAAACAAATTAATTAATTAATAAAATTGATTTTTGGTGCAACTAGGGGATCGAGCGACATGTGTACAAGGGAGGTTTTTCGAAATTAATTGAATGAAAAAAGAATCTAATGAGGGTTTTGGGAAACTAATGGCTAATAAAACTCTATAAAAAGGATGGTGGAGGAGGAGTGTAGATCACATCTGGCTTGCGTAACGTTACGCTGCCAAAATTTATCTTGACTAAGTTTCTTTTGTGAGAGTTGGGATACCCAGCTCGGGTAACGAGTGGTAGCTCGACCTTGCGAGACGAGCTGGGTGCTAGCATTCTCTGGTATCATGTGTGTGGCCCCTTTGTGGCTTGAGGGGCTCAGGGGGAAGAAGAGTACTCGTAATGTTGGTTGGGAGGTGCCGGTGAGGTCACATCAGTTGGCAAGCAGGCGCTGAATGGAACGTGCACAGGACAATGACTTCATAGCATTCGCATTTGGCTACGGTATGCATGTGTATATTTGTATTGAATGGTAGTTAAATTCCCTGTATATGCATCTCTCTAACGTCGAAAGCACACGTGCGTCACTGTGTTAAAAATTTAGTTAATTTTTTGTCCTAACAATTTACGCTTGTGAAATTTGGTTGAAGGGTAGTTAAATTATGTTCCTACGCCTTCAGTTAAGGTACTTTTATTGTGTTAAAGTTTATGCTTTATTTAGCGTAATACTATTCGGATATTTCATTTTTCTTTCAGTGAATTTGTCTTTATGGGCCCAACGTTTTATGATCAGAGAATTCAAAGTTATCTCAGCCTTATTCTCACTGTACCTCGGATTTGATTTCCAATGGCGAACCCAAACTCTGAATGCAAATGACTTCTCTGCGTTTTTTTTATTGTTTTTAATACAAAGAAAAATTGTGTTTTTATCTTTTGTTCCTTTATCCTTTAAGATATTAGTTTGTGCCTGAGCAGTCGGCTAGGAGCCGAATCGACTGGCTTTCACTCCGGTGTTAAAGATTTAGATTCAAATGCCCTGCTTTCTTGTGCATGGATAATAAGTGTAGGATAATTTCTCTGCCCAACAATGAATTCTCTCTTGGGCGTTTATTCCCTCCTTAGCCTCTGCGATTATTGTGATTTACTCTCTGCATTTCATTTTTAATTTGCCCAACAAATCCATTGCTTATACAACGAAAATAACTCTTCATTTCTTTGCAATTAATGTTGTTTTTACTCTCTGCATTTCGTTTTTAATTTTCCCAGCAAATCCATTGCTTGTACAACAAAATTTGTTCTTCATTGCTCTGCAATTATTGTGTTTTACTCTCTGCACATTTTATCTCTCATGATCAGCCTCACCTCTGGGCCATCATCAAAACTTTGTCCTTCTTCCTGTACTTTACGACAAGGGGGAATGATGATCTGCGCTTCACAAAGATCTTTTTGATCCATTCCTTAATGACACTGGCGGTGGACTCTATTGATCTACCATTAAAATACGCCTTAAATTACTTTCCCTTCTTTTCAATGGCCGCTTGATGGGAAAACACCATGAATGGATTTGGATTGGAATCGCCCCTACAGTTCAGAGTTCCACTTGGCAGCTCTGTTGCACATGTCTTCGAGCCAAAACTATAACTTCTCCCGGCTACAAGTTTAAGTTTTCTTGTTGCATTTTGAATTGGAATGTTTCTTAATGTGTTTAAATATGTGTGTTTTTGTTGGCTATTAGCAGTGAATCCTGTTCATGGGTTCTTTTAATTCGAGATGAAATCCCCCTTCTTCAATTAATCATGAATTGCAGTTCATCTTTGGTTTTTGACTATTTTTTAAATTAAATCTCAAATACAGGTTTTTGCCATCAATTGATGCAGATTTTGGTTGAAGCCTTGAAAAATGGCTTGATGCTGAGTTTACTTATTGTTTTTATTTAATTAAATTGGTGAAAAAGTTGTGTTGATTCCTTTGGAATTAATTGATTTTGGAACGAGTATGGCATGGGACTGATTTTACATTGATACTTAGAGCGCAACCCTTTTTACCTTTGAATGAGAGTAATTTGAGATACATTGATACAACCCTTTTTGCCCATTTACTGTGGGAGCTTACACTTGTCAACAATGCTATAGATGACCACACGGATTATGGAGATTTAAATTAAATGGTTAGATGTGATTATTGTTGTAATATTATGTTAAGTAATTTTACAGTCTTTGATTTAGAAGTGGCTTTCACAAAATACATATGAGCGTTGTTTCTTCTTAATGGTTCATGGTTAGACGAACTAAATCCTTTTTTGGCTATTTGGATTCAACATAGAATGTTCACTTCCTTTCTATTCATGTTATTTCAATAGTTTAAATGTTTTCAACTTATATGGGAAGGAATTGTCATACATATTTTTAATGTTTTTATACTAATTTGAACTGGTTAGGATACTTAGGTTATGTACCTGATATGAACTTTATGTACGTTATAGATACGAGTTATGTGATATCTTGAGATTTGTATTTTTGAGCTTGACAACGATTATGTCCATAAGGAAGTATATGTTTAGAATGTATGTCTAGTGAAGAGACCAATTATGAGGATTTCAAAGATTTCTAACAAAGAATCCTTTACATGATGTTCTCCTAGTGGACTATGCATAAGATGATTGTGTTTTATTTTCATCCAGATTATAATTTACAAAATTTATAAGTAAAGTAATACCAACTTAGAAGTGGATGTGAGATAGTAAATATCAGTTCTTAATTACATGCTGAATGATGCATAGCTTTTCCTCTTTAAAGCATGATTGAACCTTAGCAAAACCTATTTTAGGAAATGGTTATCCCAAGCCTTTTACCTATGAGTGGATCCATTTTCGTTTAAATCTTTAATTCATTAAATTGTGTAAATGAATATTCACAATGTTCACCATTAAATTGAGGTGTCACTCCATCTTGCTTAGCGACTCCATTAATGTTTTAGAAGGAATAATCGCATCATATTTTATATTACCAACATGGTTACAAGTTAATAGGTGGAAGAATCCTAAGGTAAATAGAATTGCGCCTCAAGTTGGTTATTGTTGGATAGATGGTGTATGGAAGATATCTTTTGTGCGCTCATAAATTTAAGGTTAATTAAAGTATTTTCTAATATTAGATTATCTCGTGGTGTGCAACGAAAGGCCACTAATGTTTGGCTAATGTTATTTACTTGTGCGCCATGCATTGTTGATTCTTGATTGCTAATTCTCACTCGCATTGAATGCTCATGTCACGTGTGTCGATTGGTGTTGTTGCTTTTGTTTGATTGAGGATTGTCTTTTAGCTTGTAGGCTTTGTCTTGCTTGTGTCGGGCGGGTAGTCGTTTATTTTGGTCGGATTGATTTTCGTAGGTTTCGTCCAGTTGCATGTTGTGCTAGTATGATGGGTCGTTGTTGTCTGTTGCCTAATTTGCGTGCGTTGTGTTGATTAATTGTTGTCATTATTGCTTTCCTGCTAAAAAAAAAATTAATAATAATTCACTTGCTTTGTGTCGCATGTAGTCGTAATGATTGGGTTGTTACAATGGAAAACTATCCTCTCATGAGAGGTTCTAGATCTTAAAGGTTGAAGGAATATTCGATTAAGAGAAAATGATTTGATCATAGCTAACTTTGATTAAAAACCCAATTTTGAGTCCTAAGCCTATTCATCAAGATGAGATTTTTAGAAATGCACTAGTCCAACTAGATGGTAGATTAGTTATTTCTAAATAACAACGAGGTTATTGAGTACCCTAGGGATAACCTTTCACGAAACCATTTCTCTTTTGGGATAACTCATATATATTTTCCAATTAATTTTTTCCTTGGTCTTGTAATCAAACTTGCAAAAAGTCTTGGAATTTTTAAAGCGTAAATGAAAATTTCCCATAAATTTTATCTTTCTAAAAATGAATGTGTTTTTAAAACTTTCAACATATAAAAAAAATGTAATGAACATAAATATATCAAATAATAATAATAATAAATGAAGTGACACATCTTAATTAAAAGACATGACCTAATCAAGGGACATGACCCATTAACCATTGTGACTAGTTGATGCTATAAATATATCGTTACATGACATTGTAGTGACTCATTCAATCTATCTTATTCATTATTTTATATAATTATTATCCTATATGGATTTCAACTTATTGTCCTTATGTTGAATATTCTTAGGGAAATGAGCTATTGTTCATTTCATTTGGTATCAAAGCTACATTTTGATCTAGCCTTTGAACACACTTTTCTCAGATCTTATCTGACTCAACTTTTGATCACATATTATCTTTCAAAGTGTCTTTGATCTTGGTCTTTAACCACAACTAGATTTTGGAAATTTAAAGTTCAGAATTTTGTTGAAGAAAGATTATTCCACTGATTTTTTTACTGAAACACATAACAAGGAATTATCAATAAATTCATCTTATTAAGAAAATAATAAATAATCATTCTATAAAGAAAATTCGAAGGGTATTCAAAACACTTGAGATAATTAATGCCTATGCAATTGTTGACATTCCATTGCCATACTTTGAAATTCCCCATGGAAGATAAATAAAAGATCATCCAAGCACCATTGGGGCACATCACACAACACCAGTACATTACTACATGTGCTACAATTTTCACAGGTTGTCACATTAAAGGTGCAAAAGGAAAATGACGATAGAAATCGTCAAACAAAGGTTGCACTACCATTTTATGGATGGAGAATAAGGGTATACATATCACTACATCGGAGGCATAGCAATAGTTGTTAAATAGAATTGAAAACCATCGGTGCAATTGCTAGAATCGCTTATCCATTCTGTTATTGAATGTAAAATTAGAAATTAAATAAAATACATACATACAGACACCTACTATTAAACATTGAGCCACATAGGTTGTGAGGAGAAGAGACACTTGTTTGGAAGTTAAAGCACCAGCCTAGTGTTTATGTTTTTGTGAAGTTGAAGTGCTATGCTAGTAAACATAGCCACGCCCCTTAGCACCTGTCACACACACCGTGGTATCAAAATATTAAAAAACATATTAGAATATTAGGGCCATATGACACTTCAGGGTGATAAATACTTAATTAAAAAAGGAAGGTAAGGTAAAGATTATTTTATTCAATGGCACATTTGAAAAAAAAGAAAGAAGGAAGGTAAGGTAAAGATTATTTTATTCAATGGCACATTTGAAAAAAAAAAAGAAGGAAGGTAAGGTAAAGATTATTTTATTCAATGGCACATTTGAAAGTTATAAAAGAGGTATATTAAAGGTTATTTAACCCTATTTACTAGGTCTATTAAAAGTTATTTAACCCTATTTACCTATTTACTAAGTCTATGTAAAGAAGAAATCAAGGCCTTAAATCAAATGAAAAAAATATAGATAAATGTTAAGAAATATTAAAGGTGATGAATATTATATTATTATTAAGGATAGTTTTAGTAAAACTGGGTTTTAAAATGGATTTTAATAAAAAAATAAATTTAATTATGAAGTTCTTCTAACCCTTTATATATATATATATATATATATATATATATATATATATATATTTATATATTTAAGGAAAAGTTTTTCAACCCTATTTAGTAAGTCTATGTAAAAAAGAAATTATAGCCTTAAATCAAATAAAAAAAATATAGATAATTGTTAAGACATATTCAAGGTGATGACTATTATATTATTATTAAGGATAGTTTTAGTAAAATTGAATTTTAAAATGGATTTTAATAAAAAAATAAGTTTAATTATGAAGTTTATATATATATATATATATATATATATATATATATTAAAACTTAAATAATTTATTTAAAGAAAAATTGTTCATCTTGTTATTTGTTTGATTAATATGGAGAATATCAATTAATTAATAATTTTTGAGATGAGTAAAAAGGAAAAGAAAAAAATTAAGAAAAAAAAAATATAAAATAAACAATATATTATTAAGAATTAACGAGTATATTTTCATATCTTAATTCAACGTTATATCTATATTTGAAAAAGATGTAGGTAGAATTCAATATTCAATTTGTATTAGAACAATGGGTACTTTCATTTTAAACATGAAGAAAAATTTTTGCTACAAGAAGAAGAAAATTTAACCATACATGATTTTATAATGAAGTCATGCTTGTAAGCTTCCTTATTAGAGAACCTTAAAGATATCTCAAATGTGATCCTTTAGTATAATTAGAAGTCGATACAAAGGATGCAAAAAGAATTTGACAAGGTTGTCACTAATAAAGACAAATGATTTTCTTTCCTTAAGAACCATAGTCAAAACTTGATTGCACAAATTAAGAAGTAAAAAACCGAAAATAAGTCACAACAAGAAACATTGGAGCAACTTACCAACAAAGAATCAATTATCAATACATAAATAATGATAGAGCCCATTGAAATAGAGAATTCATCGGATGCAAAAATCTATAACTTGGAGAAAGGAACCAATACAAATCCAATGGACATAAAAAATAAAAAAAGATGTTTATTTTGAAATCTTATTGATCAATAAATCAGTAGAAGTATCAAAATACAAAAGTTCCAATAACAAGACACGGGATATAAGGATGTGTTATTGCCATCTTAATTATAAAAGTCATTGTATTATTCAACGACTAACCAAAGAAGAAATCAATACGTGGAACTAAGTGAAGAAATCAATGCATGGAACTAAGTGAAGATCCTATTATATTGAATAGAAACTCAGGGGTGGAATCTGATCATTTCCCAAATCATAGAAATCATCACCACACTGTTTTGCAAAAAAATGAATTAGCGTGGTCTAGCCCTTTCATAATAAGAAAATTCAACTCAACACTTCATAACTCATATTGTCTTGTGTCATCAATCATTATAACTTCAAGAATAGAAAGTCATGAGAAGACATTACAAGCTAGAACAAAGACATAAAGTTTTTCCATAAAATGCTTTGAGCATAAATCATCTTTGAAGAAATAGGCAATGCAATGAACATAAATATATAAAATAAAATAATAAATAATATATGAAGTGATACATCCTAACTAAAGGACACGACCTGACATGACCTATTAACCATTATGACTAGTAAATTCTATAAGTATACATGACATGAAATTGTTTCAACCTAATCAATCTATCTTATTTATTATTTTATATAATTATTATCTTATAAATATTTCAAAAATTTTTAATGTTGAATATTCCTCCGCAAATGAATTGCTGCTAATTTCAAAATATAAAATGAAGAATCAAGTAAAATATATTATTTTATTATGGAGGGAGATTGACATATATTTCTAATTTGTTTATTTTTTAATAAGTCTGAAGTTTGTATTAATGCGTAAAAGATCATTTAATTTAAAAAGATTTGAAAGTCAATTTGATCATATTGTAATCCATGGGTTCATAGAGACATGTAAATTATATATATATATATATATATATATATATATATATATATATATATATATAT
>ML835074.1:13758-48907 GCA_009831015.1 Picea engelmannii
ATCGAATGTCCGAGGTGGTTTGATTTATTTTTATACAAAGTAATTGATTGAAAAAGAGATAAAAAATAAAAAATCATAATCTAAACATAAATGTACTTTCTAGTCAAATCACCAAAAATAATCGTACCATTTTAACATACACATTGCCATGAGCAATGTGAGAGATATTAGTGTGGAAGTGGTCACCTACTCATAACACAATTTATCTTTAATGACATATCTCCCAAACAAATGAAAAAACCAAAACAACTCAATGAGTGGTGTTAAAGTCGGAGAAGCAAGACCTAGATAGTTATTTTTTGTAACTAGTTTTTCATATGCTATAGAATTATAACCTATACATGGTTAAATATTTATGCAATGGATACAAATATTTTAATATTATCATAAATGTTGTAGAGGGAAGTATATATTGATGTAGTAAGTTAAAACTTTTTTCTATAGATTTTTTTTTCAAATATCACAAGAATTTTGTTTTATAGATTTTTTTTCAAATACCATAAGAATTTTGTTGAATTTTGTTTGGTTGAAAGTTAAAATTTGTTGATTGTGATTTTGTGATTTTTTATTAAGGAAAAAATTACTATTAAAAGTTTTTTTTGGTCCATTTAAAATGAACAAATTATTAAAAATTTG
This sequence comes from Picea engelmannii, assembly GCA_009831015.1. NCBI lineage: Eukaryota > Viridiplantae > Streptophyta > Pinopsida > Pinales > Pinaceae > Picea > Picea engelmannii. The sequence goes on from ML835074.1 coordinate 14,395, forward strand.
AAAAAAGAAGATTAAAGCGAAACTTCACCCTACCAAAAAAAATAGGCTTCTATAAAAATTGAGTTATTAACTTACTCCCACTACTATATTGATAACCTTCATTAATGTTGTAATGTGTAGTGTTTATTAATTTTGGTTAGGATGAACAGTTACTATGTTTAAGAGCATTTGGTCTCCATGGTCAATAACTTTCACATTTTTCACATTTCGATTAAACCATTTGCCCATTAAGGTTAGCTTCCTTTCATCTTAATGAATGATACTTCAGAATATTAGAACACCATGTCTCAACAGGGTCATGGCGAGAACAACAAAGGTTGTGTAGAAGGTTTAAATGAGGTCGTGGCATGTGTAGCAAACACAATGCATAAAGTTTGGTATTACACATGTTTCCAATTAAAATTTGGACATTTAATTCATTCAAAAAAATGTCAAATTAATATTACTTTCAACTCCAATAGTAATTGATAATTCAATTTTTCAAATAAATGAAATTTATTAGCCTAGTTTTGACAACTATTTTTTTTTTTGCAAAATCAAACATTACCTCAATATGGGATTAGATGAATTAGCCCCGAGGGTTATCTCAATTGGTATAGAGCTAGGCATGAGTTTATCTGTGTGTTGCTTGTTGTTGGTCATGGGTTCAACTCTCTTGATTCCCCGAGATGAGGCCCTGTAATCAAGGCCAATGATTTACCATGCTTTAAGTAAAAGAAATGTCTAATTAACCATATAAACTGCTTTATAAAAATTCCACTCCATTAAACACTTATGTTATGTAAATAATAAAAATTAGAACTCACCGCAAGCCGATTACTCTAATCCTGCTCCTTGAAAGGAAGGGACTAATAATTTGAAAGACATGGACTAATAATAAGAAGAAAAGTGAAGTATGCCAAAACAGAATGCATAGGGAAGCCCTTTTGAAAGCTGGGAAGTATAAGAAACACTATTAGAACCAATGAAATGTAGAAGAGTTCAACAAGAAGATGAACATGAAGGGAAAAAAATAAGTTTGCAAATTGAAAAGCTAAAGATGAATTTTTGGAAGAAAAATGTGAATTTCTGAAGGGGAAAACCAAATTGGAAAAGGGAAAATGCAAATGTGTCGAACATGAATTTCTGAAAATTAAATTATGAGAAGAATGTGTTCATGTGAAGAAGAGAGAATAACAAGTGCATTCATAGCATAAAATGGCACAGTGGCAACATAGATAAAACTGAAAGACATTCCCACTATAACTAGAAGAATAGAAGCCCTGGATGCATATTTCATGCAAGAAAAAAAGGAAACAAATGTGCCTTAACATACCCACAAAAACATAAACACAGTAGAAGGATTACTGTGCAAAATCCCTAGCTGGATATTTGAAAATGAGTTATTTCTAAAGTACATATGACAAAGATAACATGAGGTATTTTTTTACCTAATTTTTTTTTCTTCTTCTCTAAGTTCATTTGTAACACAGGGAAGATAATAATGAAAATTGAATTATACAACAAACTGAGGAATACAAAGGAGCGGGGTATCTTCAACAAACAATAAAACACATCTCTTAATCATCAGTTTCAACTAGAACAAAGATACATTTAAAGAAAACATGGAAGGTAGAGTCCTATTCAAACTGTAGTACTCAAACTACCCTACATTTTCTCCTTCACCTACAACAAATCTACTTTAACAACTACATATGCATCCATTTGATGTGCCTTCTTTAACTAAAAACAAAAATCCATAAATTCCTTACTAAAACTCCTAATTATTTGGCTACATGTATGCACATCTAACACTCCCACTTAGCCTAATAACTCTCAGTGAGATTGTAGTACATTGAATCCTTCTTTGCAAAAAATGAACTTGATTCTTGGTAGTGCCTTTGTCAATGTATCGACCACCATCATTTCAGTTGTGAAATACTCTATTTGTACATTGTTCTTCTCAATTTGTTCATGGATGAAATGATATTGTATCACTATATGTTTAACTTTTCCATGATACTTTGAATGCTTTGTCATAGCTATGCAATTTTCATTGTCACACTTCAATATTGTTGGTTGGGTTTGAGTAACCTTGACGTCCTTCAATAATATTTTCAATCATATTAATTATTTTGTGACTTGACATGCTATTATATATTCTGCTTCTGCACTAGAAAGAGAAATTGTTGGTTGTTTCTTGTTTTCCCATGAAACTGCACCTCAGGTTGAGGATAAAACAAAATCCCGAAGTTGACCTTTTGTTATCAGTGTCCCTTGCTCTCTTGTCATCTATCTTCCTTCATTATTCATTGGGAATGTGTGCAATAGTAGAAATTGCTCAACCCAAAATATATTATATAACCCACTACTCTTAAACATGCATCCAACACATTCAACAAGAGTCCTATTCCTTATTTATGCAACATTGCTCTATTGTGGTGAATAGGGAGCAATGTACTTTAGCTTGATCTCTTCCCTTGCATAAAGATTTTTGATATCATTTGGGGTATATTCACCACCATTATCACATCTATGATGCATCAAAGTTTTTTCCAACTGCTTCTCATCAAATTCTTTAAATTTTTAAACATTCCTAATGCATCTAATTTGTTTTTGAGAAAATAAACAAAGGTCATTCTAGAGAAATCATTAATAAAGGTAATAAAATACCTTGATTGTTGTGGCCCCATTTTTCCTAAGGAGTAAAGGCCTAGAACAATGATCAACAAAGGAGAGATTTGTTAAGGACATAGAGTTGTAGAAGCCTAAGTACATGGACATGGACAAGGATGAGGATTCTCTGCAAAACAAAAATGCTAGGATCCCCTGTGCATTTTCCTAAATGTTCATAGCCCCTTTTTGTATGAGTGGATTACAAACATAAGGTTCTAGAAGCTTTTGGAATCCTCGTAACATACCTAACTTCCTATATATAGATGTTAAGCCTATAATGTAAGGGTTCATAGTTGAATGAGTTAATTACTATTTTCCTCTAATCGTCTGATGTTAGTTTTGCAAATTGTAAGATGTGCATATTGTTCATACTATGAGATTGCCAAATTCTAGTCAATATTTATGGCATAAGGCCTGGATGTAAACCTTAATCTTCTTAATATAATGTACTATACTATTGTTTTGCTCATATTTACGTTAATGTGTTGTATCTTGGTGATGTCTACATTTTTGTGATCTCCATGCATGCATTACTTTCTATTTCCATAGATGAACATGATTAAAGGTTAAAGAATGATTTTACTTTCCCACTAATCTCCAATACTCTGCACATTAATTAATTGTCAACTATCAAGCATGCCTCGAGTGTGACCTTCTATTTTTGGAAGGTTTAATATACCAACATATTGGACTACCATGGGCCTTTGTTAGATATCTTCTATGAACCATGGGTCTATAAAAGAGCCAAAAGCATCATCCTGATGTTGGGACCTTGAAAAATGCAGAGTAGTAGAGATGTAGTTGAAACTGGCAAAAATTGAGCTTCAAGTTTGGCTGAAGCGTGGGTACATGTAACATCCCGCTCTTGCGCACTGAGCGAACTTATTCTTTGAGGACATTTGCTCGCAAGTGATCTAGATTATTTATGCTATTAAAACATTTGATTTTGATTATGAGGCGTTATGGGTTGATGACATGTTGTTTTACTGCATTGACATAGACAGGTGCTATTGACTTGGTTTTACTGAGTGTGCAGGATTTTGGACCTCAAGGTTGCAGAGGCATCAATGGAACCCCTTGGACTCTGGATCGAGTGGGGGAGTGTACCATTGGGGTTTGATTGTTTTACTATGGTATTAATGCATCTGATTAGATGATATGATATGGATATATTCTGACATGATTCGTTGATGATGCAGGATGACGATAGCTTGCCGACCAGACTCACATGTGGAGTAAAGGGGTCACACATGACTACCAACGATGTTGAGGGAGAGGTGTGGAGAGCAGCCCTACCACAGTCTACTAGCACTCCCGCTGTGGCTCGAACTGTAGGTTAACGTTTACCTAGTTCGAGAGGACCCACGATGCCGTGAGGACGGACTGCGACAGTCGCTCACGATGATTCTAAGGGGCGCGCAATAAGACGGGGGCCTTATTCCTTAGAGGCCCTTAGTCTTCCACAAGTTCACCTGGCAGAGTATTGACTCCAGGGGGTTTTGATGTCTACCAAGTCAGTCAAGAGGTGAGTGGCACCCTTGGAGCACGTGGTACATCCTGAAGGGCACGTCGTGCAAGAAAAATGGAAAGAGGCGAGTGGCACCCTTGGAGCACGTAGTGCGTCCTGAAGGGCACACCGTGCAAGGGAAACAAATTAAGGCAAGTGGCATCCTTGGAGCACCTATTGCATCATGAAGGACACGTCATGTTGTTGATGATAAATGAATGAACCTAGATGGCCTTAGGATGAATAACGTGTTAAGAATTTTTAAAAACAATTTCCCTAATATAATGTCGCCCAGTACAAAAATTTAAGGTCTAAGTCTAAATTATGCTAGTGGTAAAATTTTATCTATCTATTTAAAAATAAATAAAAAATAAAACAACATAAATAATAATTATACTCTTCGTTAAATCTTTTAATAATAAGGGGGTAAGCAATTTAAATGATTCATAAAAATCTGTTAGGGTAAAATTTAAAAAAAAAGGGAAATAATTGTTTTATTATTTATGATAATTTAAAGTTATTAACTAAAAAGGGAAAAAGGAAAAATGGGGTTAATTTCTACACCTGCCAATTTGAGTCCTAAATGAAAAGGGGAAAGAGGGAAATCTAAAATATTTAGGAAACTAGGAAAAGAGGGAAACATCAGAAAAAAGGGAAATCCAAGGGAAAAAACAGAAAGTCAAACTTAGTAAGGTATCTACCATTAAGAACTTTCTAATTTAAAACTCAATTATCAAATTGATAATGGGGAAAGTCATTAAAACCTGTAAGAGAATTTGGGGACACCTAGGAGCGATTCTAGGAGTGACTCTAGGTGGGTGAGGGAAATAAGAGAATTTAATTAATTAAAGAAATTAATTGTGGAGGGATGAAGGGGATGGGTGACACTTGTACAAGGAGGAATTTTTAGGATTTAATTTTTAAAAACTTAATTAAATGAGATTTTAGGAAAGTAAGGGACTTCAAAACTCTATATAATGAAGGGAGGAGAAGGATGAAGGATCTCTTCTATTTGCGTAACGTTACGCTGCAGAAATCTCTACTTGATTGACTTAGCTTGTGGGAGTTGGGATACCAAGCTCGGTGAGGAGTGGTAGCTCGACCTTGCGAGGCGAGCTGGGAGCTAGTTGAATCTCTGGATAGTGTGTGTGGCCCCTTTGCGGCTCGGGGGGCTAAAGGGGAAGAAGAGTACCCCTAGCATTGGCTGGGAGGTACTGGTGAAGTCTCGCCAGTCGGCAAGCTGGAGTTGCACAGAGCGCGCGGGACGTCACTCAAAGCGGGCGATCAGGAAACGGTACGCTCTCTTCATTTTTGTATGGTAGATTGTTGTAGGATTTATGCTTGGATCTGCATGTTTAATGGAGTAAGTAAACTGATTGTCTAGATTGATGACTAAATTTCTTTCATAGCTTAGCTCGATGATTGATTGACTCCCATGGCATTCGTTTCCCTGCATGTCTTGAACTCCTTGTGGTGTTTGATTGTGACCATTATGGTGGTTTTTCCTATCATCCCTAGCTCATCAATCCTCGCTTAGGCAGTCGACGAGGAGCCTGATCTGCGGTCGTCGCTTCGACATTAATAGACCTATGGATCTCAACGCCCTACGTTTCTGTGCGAGGATGATGAGCAAAGGACGAACCTATCAGCCGTCTACCTCCGTTGTTGTCCTTGGATGATTGGATCATTTTGGTTCTCTTACTGTTGTCTGCAATTTGTATTGGTATTCTGGCAATGGAAAAATGAATTGATTCATGTCTGCATTTTGTATTTGTATTCTGGCAATGGAAAAATGAATTGATTCATGTCTGCCTTTTGTATTTGTATTCTGGCAATGGAAAAACGAATTGATTAATGTCTTCATTTTGTATTGGTATTCTGGCAATGGAAAAACAAATTGATTCATGTCTGCATTTTGTATTTGTATTCTGGCAATGGGAAAACGAATTGATTCATGTATGCATTTCGTGTTGGTATTCGGGCAATGGAAAAACGAATTGATTCATGTTTGCATTTGGTATTGGTATCTTGGAAATGGAAAAACGTTTTTGCTTTCAATTGAGACAGAGATTGTCGTTTAAAATTGCCCACGGATTTGCATTTAAATGAGGCTGAGTTATTCCTGTTAATTCCCACAGTTTGCAATCAAAATCGTGCCTGTGTTCTTCTGTTTTTGACCACGTTTTTGCTCGTTGAAGGTTGGCTGAAACGCTGATTGAATGCCCACGGTTGCAGATAAAATCGTGACTGTGTTTTTCTGTCTTCAAGACCACGAATTGCCCCACCCAGGATGACTGTGTTTGTTGTTTAAAGCTTACATTTTTGCCAATTAAATTGATGTTGTGTCTCCCTGTTGAATGCCCACGTTTTTTTGACATTTAATAATGACTGATGATGCTGTAGTTTACCATGGAATTGAGGTTAAAATGATTGACGGTTTTTCTGTTACATGCCCACGAAAGTTTTGTTGATAAAACTATTGACTGTTTCGTTGCCTTGATGGACCACGACTTGCCTTGAATGTGGGACTGAATTTGCATTAATTACCCACGTTTTTGCCCTTAGAAAGTTGATTGTATTATTGATTAAAATGCTCACGATTCTACCCTTAATCTGAGACCAAGATTGCACGGATTGCCCATCTCTCGCTCAACCAATTATGTATTGATGCGTATTCCCAATCTCGGGCTCAACAGTTTAGTTATTGATGCGTAATCCTCGTAGATACTGCTCTGAGTGGGGTTGAATGTGTTATAGTTATTTGCTGTCCTTTGTAAATTTAATCATTTATTCCTGAGTTGAATGCCTGGTAATTGATGGAAAAATGTTTATCACTACAGTCATGTATGCCAACCTGGAAGGAGGCGAGTCTATGCATTGTTTAAGGTTAAGTAGCTTGCATTTTATTTATCTAATTTTGCAGAAATGCCTTGTATTTATTAATGCAAATTAATTGTTATTCAAATATGTATTGCTGAGTTGAAGGCGTAGCATTTATGTATTCCTTAAAGCTAGTTATGGGTTAGATTGTATTGGATTGTACTTAAGGTTAATCAGATTTGCAAGTTGCTGACTAGTAGTCATTTAGGCGTGCTAAATTATTTATGTGTTAAAAGTTAAGTGAAATAGTTGTTGTCTAACCTGGTAAATTAGACTCGAAGATTTAGATGGGCGTATATGTACTTAATTTATTTAATTTAGACTTGTCATTTTAGAGAAGATTGCCAAAATGACGCGAAATCAATGTTAATTAAATTGTAATTAATGATAGATTTCAAATGCAGATTTGCCTAATCGATTCGTAGTTGATGCTCTTTCAATTGAATTGAATGACTAAGGTGTTAGGTAGAATGGCCATTTGGATTTTGTTTAATTTATTTAATGTTAATCAAATGGTAAATTAGAGACTAATTTAAAGGTTGGACTTGCTTAATTTAGAGGGTTAATCTTGTCAAACACTTGTAACAATAGACCGGTTAGACTGGGTGATTGGTGGGGGTCGGGGACGATGTCATGTGCGCTGGCATCAACCCTTGTATTTGTCCTCTTGTGTCTCATCAACCTTGTGTGGGGTAGGTATAGTCTCCCAGTCAGTATTCGGTTCCTAGCACGTTGGAGCTTTCTTGAGTCTTGGTCCCTTTTTGTTTTGCGCCAGGGTTACTGTCGTGCCTCTCTTTTGGGGACGGCATGGTTTCTGATGAGGGGATCATGGTGTGCCTTATGGGTTAGCGACAAATAATATCTTGGTCGAAGTCGGTGCCTACCATGTGAGCGTGGATGAATGTCGTATGTTTACTGAGGCGCATGCGTTGGTTCACGCGCCTTGAGGACCTAGTCTTGTTCGTCAACGTCATTATGTCAGGAAGGGTAAGTTGCCCCTTAGCTTGTAGGCGTGTCTAGTTGCATCAGAAGGGTAGTCATCCTCCTTGTTATGTTGCGCATGTTTTCTAGTTGTCTTGAGCCAGTGTGTGGTGTCATAGTAACTTGTTTCCTGGACTGCATGCTAGCCTTCATCATCAATGGTGTGATTAAAATGTTTTCGTCGTTGCCTTCTTGCCTCTTAACTCTTGAAAAAAAAAATGAAAACAAAAAAAAAACTTCTTTGCTTGTTGTCGTAACGAAAGGGGTTGTTACATATGGTAATAGAACGGGTTCAACCCTTCGACTGTGGATCGCCAGGCTTTCCACTGCAGTAAACCTATGAGTATTAACCCTTGTGTTAAGTAAAAACCTTAACGTGTCCTCGTGGAGATCGCATTTAGAGGGCGCCCCTGAGGGTCCACAATGCGCAATAGCTAGTACCATTAGCATCCTCCGAGATCTCAAGAGAGATGAGTTCTAGCGTCCACGAGTGTCACGGATGGTGGTGTCATCGAATCATAGTTGTAGAGCAAGGTGTGTGCTTCACACTTCGCATTTACGACCTCCAGCATGAAGGTCCACATGGTGGTCTTTTGACTGAAGGGGAATGCTCTTTTATGGTAGAAGATGCTCCTGCCCCTTTTGAACATGGCCATCGACGATGTGTCATTGGAACTGTTCGAGGGATGGTTCCAGGAGAGGTATGTTTCTAAGGAATTTGTTGAGAGTCAGCTCAATGATTTTGACGCCTTGTGATGAGGTAGCCGCACGGTGCTCGAGTACGAGGCCCCTTTTGGAGCTGCTTCAATATGCTCTGCACTAGGTTATTGAGAAAATTAAGTTCAACATGTTCGTGTTCGGCCTTAACGGCAACATACGTGCCAAGGTTAGGATTTTGATGCCTGAAACCTTGCATGATGTCGTCCAAAAGGCCCTCATAGCAGAGGAGGAGCTTACCAGCGGGGGTCATACTAGGACTCCAGCAAGACCAACAGGGCAGGTGTCATCTGGTGCACAGCAGCATCAGACACTAGCAGACATACACCAGGGTATCATGGCTTCCAGAGGGGATCCACTTTCATTACACCTCAACGACCGACGCCTCAACAGCGGACATCTTATCAGGGACCACAGCATCAGCAGCAGCGTCAACTGCAGCAACAACAGTTTGGGCATGTTCAACAAAAAAGACCAAGATTCCAGGCCGGTGGGCCGTCATTTTCTACTTCGGGTACCAGGACTATTGGGCCAAAGAAGGGGTGTTGGACGTGTGGGGATCCACACTACCAGCGTGACTGCCCTATGGAGAGGACTAGAGCGTATGGATCAGCTGGACCCACTACCGTGGGAGATATGGGCAAGGCCCATCGGATTCATGCAGTGGTGAATAACCGCCAGGCAGAGCATCAGTCGACTGTGCTCGAGATGACAGGTACCATCGCTGACCAGACCCTTAGTATTTTGATAGATCCCGGTGCTACTAAGAGTTTCATTTTTGGTGTGGCGCTAAAAATGATTAAGGTAAAGGAAGTCAAACAGGATGAGTTTAGCTTCGTAGAGATGGCCTCGGGAGCCGAACAAAAGGTTGGAGGAAAGGTTACAGGATGTATCCTTAACCTGGAAGAGTTTGTCACTAGGGCCAACCTGTACGTCACGATATTAGGATCTTATGACGTCATGATCGGTATGGACTGGTTGGAATCGCATGAGGCGATACTCAACTATAAGAAGAAACGATTGAGCTTGGTCGATGATGAGGGACAAAGACGTGTGATTGTAGGTCGGAACCAAGGAGTTTCCCTGAGGATCATCTCTTCCTTGCAGCTTCGGAAGAGCATGCGCAAGGGATGCAAGCTTTATGTGATCCTTGCGTTAAACAAGAAGGGAGTAGCAGAAGGTCTAGAACACCTTCCGGTGGTGAGAGAGTTTGCGGATGTATTTTTGGAGGAGTTACCTAGGATGCCGCCGGAGAGGGAATTAGAGTTTACCATAGACCTAAAACCGGGAACTGAACCGATAGCTAGAACGCCTTATCGGATGTCAACCCCAGAGTTACAGGAGTTGAGAATGCAACTGAAATAATTGATGGACCTGGGACTGATACGTCCAAGTGTGTGACCATGGGGTGTGCCTGTTATTTTCATACGAAAGAAGGATGGGTCCTGGAGGCTCTGCATTGACTACAGTCAGTTGACCAAGGCAACGATCAAGAATCAATATCCTTTGCCGAGGATTGATGATATGTTCGATCAAATGAAGGGCATGACGGTGTTCTCAAAGATCGACTTGCAATCAGGATACCACCAGTTACAGATTAAGGAAGATGACGTCCCTAAGACTGCCTTTAAGATGAGGTTTGGACATTACGAGTTTACTGTTTTACCGTTTGGACTGACAAACTCCCCAGGGGTATTTATGAGTTTGATGAATGGGGTGTTCCATGAGTACTTGGACAAGTTCGTCCAAGTATTCATTGACGATATTTTGATTTACTCTCGAACGACAGAGGAGCATGACGAGCACTTGGGCTTGGTACTATAGTGTCTGCGAGGACACAAATTGTATGGGAAGTTGTCCAAATGCTCATTTTATCAATCGAAGATTCACTACTTAGGGCATGTCATCTCCGACAAAGGCATCATCGTGGATCCAGCCAAGGTCGAGGCTATTATGGAATGGCCTGCGCCAATGAATGTCCCAGAAGTGCGTAGCTTCATGGGTTTAGCAGGATACTATCGACGGTTTGTCAAGGGATTTTCGAAGATAGCAAATCCGATCACGGAATTGCAGAAGAAAAACAAGAAGTTTGTTTGGACCGAGAAATGCGTGGAAGCATTTCGGAGGCTCAAGGAGTTGTTGACAACAACATCGATACTAAAGGTCCCTGACATGGACGCGGACTTCTTGGTATGCACTGATGCATCCAAGGAAGGCTTAGGCAGAGTCTTGATGCAAAACGGACGAGTGATCGCTTACATCTCGAGGAAACTGAGAAGGCATGAGGAGAATTACGCGATGCACGATTTGGAGTTGTTAGCCATCGTATATGCCTTGAATATTTGGAGACACTACGTTGTTGGACGAAAATTTGAATTAAAGACTGACCATTGTGGACTACAACACATCTTTACGCAAAGCGACCTGAACACGCGACAACGACGTTGGTCGAAATTTCTTAGCGAGTACGACTTCGAGATTACTTACATAAAAGGAACAATGAACCGAGTGGTAGATGCATTGAGTCAGAGACCACGCATCTTTTCAGTGCTGCCTCTTCAAACGAATCTACATGAAAAGATTCTAACTTTATAGCGTGACGATGACTGGTACAAAGAGGTCTAGGGTTTTATCGGACAAAACACAATGACGGTACCTAGATTCGAAGGAGTTTTGTTTGATAGTGATGGTTTATTGAGGTTTAAAAATTGGATTTACGTACTGCTGAACGACAAGTTGAGGATGTTGATCCTAAGCAAGGCTCATAGAGCCGTCTACATGGCTCACCCGGGAGTCACGAAGATGAGGGTGGACCTTAAACCCTTATTCTTTGTCAGGCTGCTAAATTGAAGATTTGAATGACCTGAAACACTAAATTGGCAAACCAGGGTTGGTAAACTTTGAGCTGCTACACTGTATGTGCGGGTAAGGCTCTAATCGCTATCTGAATGCTATCCTTAGCAGAACACACAAAATTATTCTGAGAACTTGAATCCTAATGATTATCCTGAAGCTTAGCATTTCCTATTTGAGTCATTAACAGAAAACAGTCCTATGTTTAAATGTTGGTACTTCTATTTCCATGCATAAGTATGATTTCACAAGATTATTCCACCACTACTTTTAATCATCTATCATCACCATTTCGATTCAAGCCATGACAAACAGAGTATTTTCGGAAATGCATTCAATCTGGTCATCAAAATCAATCTAAATCTGTCTACAGGAAAACAGAGTACTACCCTACCTACTGGTACCGGAAGCTTCCTTTGATTTAAATGTAATCTAACTGTTCTAATTAAGTAGGGTAACTAACTATCTAACAAAGCAAAGTTCATTCCAATTCTAAGTTATGTTCGAATTGAAAACTAGAAACTAATCAAATCTTAGTTCATGTTCTAAACCCTACAGGCATCAGTCATGCATTCAATATTCATCAACATAAAAKATAAYARTATGYGGGAAAYRATTCTGTTGAAGAACGATTAAACACGATTCTGAACCAGTCADTCTTTAAACTTTAAGCTATCYTGTATGCAAATTCCAAAACACCGAGATGAACTAAATCTAAGGCAGAGTAACACAGCGACTTGAACCGGTTTGGCGGGCCCAACCAAACGGTACAAACGCCGAAGGAAAGAACCAGAACTAACTACAACATTCTATGCAAACATTGTATAATCTTTTCGCTCCATTAACTCAGAAGAGAATACTTCAAATCGTATATCGGTCGAATAGCATAACGCAATAGCAGTTTTGTATTCAGAAACATAGGTTCACGACATAGCATAATCCAAACGTTCTTAGGAATGATCTCCTGTTTATAACAGTCTAAAGCAAAATACATAAAACAAACGGATCCCCGATCCGAAAATAGCTTGGAATCAAGTTTTAAAATGGACTTCACATCTTCGTGACACGTAGTGTCACGAAGTGTGAATGATGAATAATAAACGACGCAGTTTTATCATTACGCCTTCAATCATCTTGTGAGCGCTAACTCCAGCTGTCATGCAAATCTCTCTTTCTCCCATTCGGACTATAACGCACAGATCTTTGAGCGGCTCCATTGGTATCTCCACGGGTACGAGTTGGTACCTGGTACCGGCAATCATGTTCCAAAAATAGAAGTGGTACCTAACCCAAGCGACATTAGTTTTAATATCAATTTAAAGCATCAAAATGCATAAGAATAGCTTGAAACATAAAGATAACTTAAGTAGCCCGATGGAATGGTAGGGAGATGTCAATTATGTCAAAACAAGGCCAAAAGGGTGGTACGGGGTATATAAATGGAGGTCTTTGGAATATAATATAGGCAAAAACATGATCAAAACTGGAGACCAACATTCTTCTGGAAGGGATTGAAGGCAGACATAGTCAACTATGTGGCTAGATGTCTAGAATGTTAGCAATTAAAGGCTAAACATAGACACCCAATAGGATTACTACATCCACACGCTATTCCGGAATCGAAATGGGAGGTTATTTCGATGGATTTTATTGTTGGATTGCCACTGACGGCAAGGAGACATGACTCGATTTTCGTAGTAGTAGACACTTTCGCGAAGAGTTCTCACTTTATTCCTGTGCATACGACGTATCAGGCACCTGACATAGCTAGAGTTTTCATCACTGAGATTGTGAGGCTGCATGGCATGCCTAAGAGGATTATATTTGATCGAGGATCGGTGTTTACTGGACGATTTTGGACGAGTTTCCAAGAGGCCTTGGGAACCCAACTTAACTTTAGTACTGCGTATCACCCAGAGACAGACGGACAGACCAAACAAACGAACCAGACCTTGGAGGACATGTTGTGCATGTACGTGATGGACCAACAAAAGCATTGGGAAGAATTCTTACCACTGGTGGAATTCGCTTATAACAACAGTTACCAAAGCACCATTAAGATGGTGCCTTTCAAGTTTCTTTACGGGCGACCGTGTCGGGCGCCTTTGAGTTGGGATTGTCTTGAAGATGGGGTCCTAGTGGGACCAGAAGCGATCCAAGAAATGGTAGTTTAAATGCAAGCTATAAGACAAAAAATCCAGGAAGTGCAGGATCGACAGAAGAGTTATGTCGATGCACGTCGTGTCGACCATAGTTACGATGTGGCGATCGAGTATTCTTACGGTTGAAACTACATAAGAGTTCGATCCAGTTGAAAAAAGGGGCTAACTATCTCCTAGGTTCGTGGTAACCTACGAGATTGTGGAAAGGAGAGGCTCGTGGCCTATTGACTAGCCTTGCCTGATTCTTGAGGCATTTTGCACGATGTATTGCATGTCTCTATTTGAGACATTTTGTTTAGTGATCCTACACATGTTTTGACTTGAGAACCTGGCGGGTGTCGGATGAGGGGGCGCTCACGGATGATCCGATATGCATCTTGGATCATCGCATTCGACAACTATGATGTTGAACGGTGGAGCAAGTCAAGGTCCAGTGGGACAGCTATAGTCTGCACTCGGCGACTTGGGAGGACACATATGATATGCACCAACAGTTTCCATTTTGTTTGATAGATAGAATTATGATACTCTGATACACATTATTTCGGCACTTATGTTGTGAAACTTCGGGACGAAGTTTAGACCAAGAGGGGGTGTATGTAACATCCCTCTCTTGCGTACTCAGCGAACTTATTCTTTGAGGACACTTTCTCGCAAGTGATCCAAATTATTTATGCTATTAAAACATTTGATTTTGATTATGAGGCGTTATGGGTTGATGACATGTTGTTTTACTTCATTGACATAGACAGGTGCTATTGACTCGGTTTTACTGAGTGTGCAGGATTTTGGACCTCGAGGATGCAGAGGCATCGATGGAACCCCTTGGACTCCGGATCGAGTCGGGGAGTGTACCATTGGGGTTTGATTGTTTTACTGTGGTATTAATGCATCTGATTAGATGATATGATATGGATATATTCTAACATGATTCATTGATGATGCAGGCTGATGATAGCTTGCCGACCAGACTCACATGTGGAGTAAAGGGGTCACGCACGACTACCAGAGATGTTGAGGGAGAGGTGTGGATAACATCCCTACCACAACCTACTAGCACTATCGTCGTGGCTCGAACTGTAGGTTAACATTTACCTAGTTCGAGAGGACCCATGATGTCATGAGGGCGGACTGCGACAACCGCTCACGATGATTCTAAGGGGCGCGCAATAAGGTGGGGGCCTTATTCCTTAGAGGCCCTTAGTCTCCCACAAGTTCACCTGGCGAAGTATTGACTCCAGGGGTTTTTTATGTCTACCAAGTCAGTCAAGAGGCGAGTATCACCCTTGGAGCACGTGGTGCGTCCTGAAGGGCACGTCGCGCAAGAAAAATGGAAAGAGGCGAGTGGCACCCTTGGAGCACATAGTCTGTCCTAAAGGGCACGTCACGCAAGGGAAACAAATTAAGGCAGTGGCACCCTTGGAGCACCTAGTGTGTCCTGAAGGGCACGTCGCGTTTTTTATGATAAATGAATGAACCTAGATGGCCTTAGGATGAATAAAGTGTTAATAAATTTAAAAAAAAAATTCCCTAATAAAATGTCGCCCAGTATGAAAATTTAAGGTCTAAGTGTAAATTATGCTAGTGGTAAAATTTTATCTATCTATTTAAAAATAAATAAAAACAACATAAATAATAATTATACTCTTCGTTAAATCTTGTAATAATAAGCGGGTAAGCAATTTAAATAATTCATAAAAATCTGTTAGGGTAAAATTTAAAAAAAAAGGGAAATAATTATTTTATTATTTATGATAATATAAAATTATTAACTAAAAAGGAAAAAAGGAAAAAGGGGGTTAATTTCTACACCTTCCAATTTGAGTCCTAAATGAAAAGGGGAAAGAGGGAAATCTAAAATATTTAGGAAACTAGGAAAAGAGGGAAACATAAGAAGAAAAGGGAAACCCAAGGGAAATAGCAGAAAGTCATACTTAGTAAGGTATCTACCATTAAGAACTTTCTAATTTAAAACTGAACTAGCAAATTGATAATGGGGAAAGTCATTAAAACTTGTAAGAGAATTTGGGGACACCTAGGAGCGATTATAGGAGTGACTCTAGGTGGGTGAGGGAAATAAGGGAATTTAATTAATTAAAGAAATTAATTGTGGAGGAATGAAGGGGATGGGTGACACTTGTACGGGGAGAAATTTTTAGGATTTAATTTTTAAAAACTTAATTAAATGAGATTTTAGGAAAGTAAGGGACTTCGAAACTCTATATAATGGAGGATAAGGATGAAGGATCTCTTCTGTTTGCATAATGTTACGCTGCAGAAATATCTACTTGACTGACTTAGCTTGTGGGAGTTGGGATACCAAGCTCGGTGAGGAGTCGTAGCTCGACCTTGCGAGGCGAGCTAGGAGCTAGCTGAATCTATGGATAGTGTGTGTGGCCCCTTTGTGGCTCGGGGGGATAAGGGGGAAGAAGAGTACCCCTAACATTGGCTGGGAGGTACCGGTGAATTCTTGTCGGTCGGCATGCGAGAGTTGCACGGAGTGCGCGGGACGTCACTCAAAGTAGGCGATCAAGCAACGATACACTCTCTTCATTTTTGTATGGTAGATTGTTGTAGGACTTATGCTTGGATCTACATGTTTAATGGAGTAAGTAAACTGATTTTCTAGATTGATGACTGAATTTATTTCATAGCCTAGCTCAATGATTGATTGACTCCCATGGCCTTCGTTTCCCTGCATGTCTTGCCCTCCTTGTGGTGTTTGATTGTGACCATTGTGGTGGTTTTGCCTATCATCCCTAGCTCATCAATCCTTGCCTGGGCAGTCGGCCAGGAGCTTGATCTACGGTCATCACTTTGGCGTTAATAGACCTATGGATCTCAACGCCCTGCCTTTCTGTACAAGGATGATGAGCAAACGACGAACCTATCAGCCGTCTACTTCCGTTGTTGTCCTTGGATGATTGGATCCTTTCGGTTCTCTTACTGTTGTCTGCAATTTGTATTGGTATTCTAGCAATGGAAAAACGAATTGATTCATGTCTGCATTTTGTATTGGTATTCTGGCAATGGAAAAACAAATTGATTCATGTATGCCTTTTGTATTTGTATTCTGGCAATGGGAAAATGAATTGATTCATGTCTGCATTTTGTATTTGTATTCTGGCAATGGGAAAACGAATTGATTCATGTCTTCATTTTGTGTTGGTATTCGGGCAATGGAAAAATGAATTGATTCATGTTTGCATTTGGTATTGGTATCCTGAGAATGGAAAAACGTTTTTGCTTTCAATTGAGACAGAGATTGTCGTTTAAAATTTCCCACGGATTTGCATTTAAATGAGGCTGAGTTATTCCTGTTAATGCCCATGGTTTGCAGTCAAAATCATTCCTGTGTTCTTCTGTTTTTGACCACATTTTTGCTCGTTGAAGGTTGGCCAAAACGCTGATTGAATGCCCACGGTTGCAGATAAAATCGTGATTGTGTTTTTCTGCCTTCAAGACCACGAATTGCCCCACCCAGGATGATTGTGTTTGCTGTGTAAAGCTTACGTTTTTGCCAATTAAATTGATGTTGTGTCTCCCTGTTGAATGCCCGTGGTTTTTTGACATTTAATAA
Source organism: Picea engelmannii (assembly GCA_009831015.1). Classification (NCBI taxonomy): domain Eukaryota; kingdom Viridiplantae; phylum Streptophyta; class Pinopsida; order Pinales; family Pinaceae; genus Picea; species Picea engelmannii. Next base: position 31,730 of record ML835074.1, read on the forward strand.
TGACGTATGTTGTTATAGTTTACCACGGAATTGAGGTTAAAATGCTTGATGGTTTTGCTGTTACAGGCCCCCGAAATTTTTGTTGATAAAACTGTTGAGTGTTTCGTTGCCTTGATGGACCACGAATTGCCTTGAATGTGGGACTGAATTTGCATTAATTACCCACATTGTTTCCATTAGAAAGTTGACTGTATTGTTGTTTAAAATGCTTATGATTCTACCCTTAATCTGAGATCAAGATTGCATGGATTTCCCATCTCTCGCTCGACCAATTATGTATTGATGTGTATTCCCAATCTCAGGCTCAGTTGTTTAGTTATTGATGCGTAATCCTCGTAGATACTGCTCTGAGTGGGGTTGAATGCATTATTTTTATTTGTTGTCCTTTGTAAATTTAATCATTTATTCCTGAGTTGAATGCCTGGTAATTGATGGAAAAAATTTTATCACTACAGTCATGTATGCAAGTCTGGAAGGAGGCGAGTCTATGCATTATTTAAGGTTAAGTAGCTTGCATTTTATTTATCTAATTCTGTGTAAATGCCTTGTATTTATTAATGAAAATTAATTGTTATTCAAATATGTATTGTTGAGTTGAAGGCGTAGCATTTATGTATTCCTTAAAGCCAGTTATGGGTTAGATTGTATTGGATTGTACTTAAGGTTAATCAGATTCGCAAGTTGCTGACTAGTAGTCATTTAGGCATGCTGAATTATTTATGTGTTAAAAGTTAAGTGAAATAGTTGTTGTCTAACCTGGCAAATTAGACTTGAAGATTTAGATGGGTGTATATGTACTTGATTTATTTAATTTAGACTTGTCATTTTAGAGAAGATTGTTGAAATGACACGAAATCAATGTTAATTAAATTGTAATTAATGATAGATTTCAAATGCAGATTTGCCTAATTGATTTGTAGTTGATTCTCTTTCGATTGAATTGAATGACTGAGGTGTCAGGTAGAATGTCCATTTGTATTTTGTTTAATTTATTTAATGTTAATCAAATGGTAAATTAGAGACTAATTTAAAGGTTGGACTTGCTTAATTGAGAGGGTTAATCTTGTCAAACACTTGTAACAGTAGACCGTTTAGACTGGGTGATTGGTGGGGGTCGAGGATGATGTCGTGTGGGCTGATATCACCCCTTGTCTTCGTCCTCTTGTGTCTCGTCAAACTTGTGTCGGGTAGGTATAGTTTCTCAGTCAGTATTCGGTTCCTAGTGCGTCAGAGCTTTCTTGAGTCTTGGTCCCTTTTTGTTTTGCACCAGGGATATTGTAACGCCTCTCTTCTGGGGACGGCATGGTTCCTGATGAGGGGATCATGGTGCGCCTTATGGGTTAGCGACGAATGATATCTTGGTCGGAGTCGGTGCCTACCATGTGAGCGTGGTTGAGCGTCATATGTTTACTGGGGCACATGTGTTGGTTCACGTGCCTTAAGGACCTTGTTTTGTTCGTCAATGTCGTTATGTCAGGAAGGGTAAGTTGCCCCTTAGCTTATAGGTGTGTCTGGTTGCATCAAAAGGGTAGTCCTCCTCCTTGTTATTTTGCGCATGTTTGCCAGTTGTCTTGAGCCGGTGTGTGGTGTCATAGTAACTTGTTGCCTGGACTGTGTGATAGCGTTCATCATCAGTGGTGTGATTAAGTTGTTGTCGTCGTCACCTTCTTGCCTCTTAACTCCTGAAAAAAAAAATGAAAACAAAATAAAAACTTCTTTGCTTGATGTCGTAACGAAAGGGGTTGTTACAGTACATGAGTTCACATGGCAATAATGTGCATATATAGATGAAGATGTGGAAAGATTCAAGGACAAGTATTTATTTGAGTGTTTACATGATATTTTCTGGGTTGAATTTCTCATAAATGTGCACTAATGACTATAAAGACTTGCAACACAACATCACTATTGGTTTCTGCAAAACAAGACTTGACTAGATTGCCAATAATTTGTCAAAGATCTAGTCGTATGGATACGATTTAACTTGAGCATTGATTTTTGGTTCAAAGGTGTAATGGAATGTTATGCTTTGGAATTTGTGGTAGAATTTCATTGATCTTTAACAAAAGAATTATAATTCTTCAAGAAAGCATTATGGGGAAGGTTGATTGAGAAAATACTTGTATGGATAAAAATGTTGATGGTGGAACAAGACATGCTCCCAAGCTCAAAAAATGGAAGAGTAAGCCATGTTGGGTGTGTGTGTGTAATGGTAGTATGATATAATGTTAGAGTTGCGTACTCACACTTCTTGAAATATTAGTGATCGTAGATATAAAGAGTCTTGAAAGTGAACGATAGATATGATATCAAAAGTGCACATAGGTTACAAAAAGATGGCGGTGGGAGGAATGTAAAATATCTACACCAATCAAGAGTCCCTAATAAGAAGGTATAGTCATGCGATGCATCTATAGTGTATAATAATGGAGAGGATGACATATGTGCATAAATGAGCTTTTGTTGGCCTTTAAATAGAAGAGGATCAAGTAAGTGTGTTGATTTAGAAAATGATGGAGTTAGTAAAGTTGGATGGAACCTCCAATGAGTTGAGATGGCATATGAATGATGAAGCAATGAATGTAGATACTCCATAACACACTCCATGAGGATGATTCCATCCTTATTTATATCTATGAAATCCTAATCATAACCACCTCATAAATATTTAGTGGACCTTCTTTGATGGGGCCACATTACATTTATTCCATTTTAACTAACTAGTAGGCCTTATTTAATAATAACAAACATAGTGGACCTATTCCACTTTACATCGAATGACCACCATAACTACACTATTATTACTCTAGTGGGTCATTCCCGCCCATCGTTACACCCCTATGGAGGATCTTGAAATCCCAGCCCCCTTCGAAAAGAATTTCCCTTAATGCTTGTAGTGAGGATGTGCAATAATAAACCAAGGTCCCATGTATGGGTTCTGACCGCAATGCTAAAGTAGTCTAAGGAACTAGGGTCCCATGTATAAGGGCTAGCGAAAATGATAGAGTAGTCCAAGAGAAATTGGGTCCCATGTATGAGTGCTAACCTCCATGTTGAAATTCCCAGTGTCCCATGTTGAATTACTAACTGCAACACTGAAATAGTCCAATGAGCTCATCCATAAACTTGAGTCCCATATCCAAGTGCTCATGTTGAATCCCAATTGATGACTCTTGAGCTCAAAAAATGGCCAAGTATTGTGCTCCAAATGCACACCACAATCATGTGTATCCAAATAAATAGAACCATCTATGCCTTAAATAGAACTCACATAACTATAAAATGTTAGTTGGGGATTTGGAAGGAACACTATCACTAAAGAATATGAAAATTAATCAATGGTAGTCTTAACTAACTCATGATATCCTTCAATGATGTTCTCTGCATAAGGTGGAGTAGACTCATCAAATAGAAGGTGAAAGTAGTCATCTTTCTAGAAATAAGAAGTATCCAAGTACCATCCATCACAATCATTAGGCTAAATCTTACCAGACATCTATATCTTGATTATTGTAACATCTAGTTCCACTGATCACATTTCAGAGACTGGCTTATTCTCTGAGGACACTTGCGAGCAAGTGATCCGGTTAAAACATGGTACCTTATGATTATCAGTTTTGGTTTATGTGTTTATGCTATGATTGAGTATTGTAATTTGATATGTTATTAACATTGATGTATAGCATTGGCAGGTATTATGATGAGTTTTCCTGAGTGTGCAAGAAACATGATATGATGAGGATACCGATGACATTGACATACTTCCTTGGACTCTGGATTGAGTCAGGGAGTGGTCTATTTAATTTGGTTATGAGTACTTGATTTTTTACACATATTATTGATGATGATTTTAGTATGGATTTCATGTATATGAATTATTAATATTATCTTTGTCAGTGGATGCAGGCATGGTGACACTTGCTAATCTGACTCATATATGGAGTAAAGAGGTCATACACAGATACTATATTGATGAGGGAGAGGTGTGGCAACGTTCCTGTCACAACCTACTAGCACTCCTACTGTGACCTGAACTAAAGGTTAACAACTACCTTGTTTTGAGAGGTTCATGATGTTGTGAGGGAATACTGAGACAATCGCTCATGAGGATTTTTGATGGGTACGCAATAAGGAGGATTCCTTATTCCTCAGTAATGCCTTAGTTTCACACAAGGTAAAAAAATAGAGTATTGACTCCAAGCGTCAGACAACTTTGAAACTAGTCAATGGTGAGTGGCACCCTTGGAGCATGGAGGTGCGTCTTGAAGGGCACATCACATGAATACATTTATGAGTCAATAAAAATCTAGAAGACCTTAGAAAATAAATTGAATACTTAGACTTTGTTAAAGAAGATAATACAAACTATTATTAAGGTATAAACCAGATAACATAACCAAAAGTCTAAGCCTAGATGTTTTGGCTAAATAAAAATTATAAAAATGGTTAAGGAATTTAGATTAAATAAACACTAGTAAATGGAAAATAAGAATAAAAATTTAGGCATGTGCACAATGTGTGCATGAAATTAATAAAAAGGGATTTTTAATTAAAAGAAAATATATTCATGAGAGAATGGATTGTCAAGATAGAGTTAGTATCCTAAGTCAATCGAACTCTAAATCCTAACTAAGTGAAGAGTCCTAATTAAACTCCAACTATAAATTAGTTAGGGGACACAATAAAAGATAAATTGGGGAACTAAGGCACAACTAAAAGAAAATATAGGAACTAATTGAGGAGTGTGAGGGAAAATACATAATTATTTAAATTAAAAATGATTAAACATGTGCAACTTGGGGCAAGTGTGACATGTGTTGGGCACATGGGGAAAGTGTGACATGTGTTGGGGGTGAGTAATCTCTAATTTAATTATTAAAAATTATCCAATTGTGCATGAGATGACAAGTGTCAAGGTAAAATTTCTTATGAAAAGGATTGTGAGGAAGACAAAAGGGACCCTAATGTTGGATGAATAAAATGGTGGTAAAATTTATATTGACTAAGTTTACTCATGTGAGTTGGGATACAAGCTTGTGCAAGAGGTGGAAGCCTCTCCTTGTGAGGAAAAGCTTGAGCTATTTGGTCTAATATTCTCTGTGTGACCCCTTTGCGGCTCGAGGGGTTAAGGGGGAAGAAGAGTACCCCTAGTGTTGGCTGGGAGGTATCCATGAAGTTGTTCGATTGGAAAGCGAAGAGAAGGACATTGCACAAGAATCAGATTGAAGATATCCATATACCTTACTCTATTGGATACAAGTATTATTATTAATGGCTGGAGTAGACTTATTTTCGTTATTCTGTAAATTGATTTAAATTACTGTTGATGGTGAATATATGTATCAAATTTGTAATGATTCAATTACTCTCTGTAAAATATGTGCAGTAGTATTGTTGATAATTAGCATCTCTATATATCTATTTATGTAGGATTATAATTTCCATTTTCACAGTCCCCAGAATAACTCTCAATAATTTATTCTTCCTCGAAAACTGATTATATCCATATGGTCGAATTCTGTTCAATTTTAGTTCCAACACATTGTATAAGAATTCCTTCGAATGTTGATTATAATTGATGCAATACATGAATTAGTGTTGACATTCTTCGATGTTGTTAAATCATTTGGTTGAGCTATATAAACAAAAACCGATATAAGAACTCCTTCAGTGGATCTGGTCAAGATCTATTAGAATAGAAACCCACTCGAATTTCATTTATGTGAATCTTTAGGAGAAGTAATTTTTTTATTGTAGAAAAATTTCGTTGCTCAATCTGAACAAGGGAAAATCATTTACGAGACAATTGGGTGAAATAAAAAACTCTTCTTGTTGCATTGTTATTCCCATGCATTGAACTTGATCCTTGCCACAAATATTTTAATTATCTTGTTGCATGTCTAAATTTTCTTTTAAAAACAAATTCTTGACTAATTAACCTTGTAAGGGAGACTTCATCTGAATCATTCCTACACTGATGCATTACTTATGCATTACTTGGAGAAGGACTACGCATTTTACTAAATGGATGTTGCTTATGTCTTTATTATCCCAACCATTTTTTTTTTCTGTAGACTTATTTTTTTTCCATCGCCCTACCTGTGCGGTTACACTCATTTGCACTTCCAAAATGGTATTATACTGCAACATGGGATTCACATCGAAGTGTAATAATAGAAGTGCCTTCATGTTTTGGAAGCCTAGACATTGTCGAGGTATCAAAATTACTTTCGGTAACCAACTTTTTACTCCTTCGATTAACAAGTCTAATAGCCCTTGGAGAAAATTGACAAGAATAGAATGAATTTAATAAATCTTTACTATACTCAGTTATATATGTAATCATCAATTTAACTATCTACTTTGGAGTCTTCATCAATTAAATCGTAATAATATTCCATATTGAGTCCTAAATCTTACGATTCAGTTTTATGATAACCTCAACAAATATTTGTCTAACAGTTACTGTGATGCACAACATGGTCGTTGTGATTCAAATAATTTTATTTAAATTAATGATAACTGGTGGTACTAATGAGGTACTACAATTATCGCTAGATCTATAGATGTTCTACTTTTCATTTAATTATGACCCTACATGCCACCTCATTCCACACACATAGATTGCAATCATGGTAAAATTAAATTAGCATACTTGGATCTTGGTGAGATCGTGAAATTCAATGCTTATCAACCAAGAAGTTGAGGCATGGAACCAGTGTGCAATCAACAATTATCAAGTTGATCTTCCAACTTATGTGTGGGAATTGTTCACACTTATCAGAGATTCTTCTCTTAGATACATTTATCTTGATAACCGCGTAATTGCTTTTATTAACTTGTCTATCAATTCTAACAACAACTGGACGTTCCTAACCTTGATATGCTTTTAATCTATCATCGTTGTTGACCCGTTTGGTGCATTTTGTGATAGTAAAGAAAAAATAGTATGTTTCCTCTCAAACTGTTAGTGTACTCTTCCTGTAGTTAACCATGGTGAAATTTCACCTCCAGTAACCCACGTTACTAAGGGACAGTTCGATTTCTTATTTAAAAGTTAATTTTAATTAAGCATCCTTGTTAATCATTATACAATTAAATCTCCTCGTGTACTTAGTTCCTCTCAAAATATGCCCATTCGTACATATATAATTATTTATATAGATTTATTCTTCACATAAGAGCATAGTAAGGAATTTACAATGTGATATGATTATATAAATTATATTATCAATTTTATATAATGGCTTATTTGATAATTATTGGTAACAATAATTGTTATCAGTAATTTACAAATTTTTATATGGTATTGTTGAATGCGATGAATTTAATATGATTTGTTATAGGTAATGACCGTATAGATGGATTTATATTTAATGAATAGACGAGGAGCTTCAAAATTCTTACATAATGATTTGTGGAATATAACTTTTGAAGTTAGATTTGACATCAGAGTATCTTATTGGTTAATCTTGATACTAATTTCTAAGGTAATGTTTATATAGTTTTTATGTATTCCCAGGTTTTGGATTATGTTGGTGTAAAAGGAGTTATAGATAGTTGCAAATGAAGTGGGAATTGTTCGGTCCTTATAATTTAGGTATTTGCGCAATGTATAGAATTAAATGTTGGTTAGTGCACTAGATGCGCATTCATAAATGCCTCAACTTTTATTAATTGTTACTTATACATTATGTTATCAATATTACTTAGTAGTTAAAATGATCGTATTTCATATGTGTTAGTTATTATTACATGATTAAATAATATAGCGATGATTACATATAACAACTTGATAATACTAACCTTATTAATACAAAATTTATGAATGATATAATGAGAAATGATTGTGTAATGATAGCTCTGTTAAATGAAATTTTGTTTTAATTATTTATTCATCATTGTAAGTACAATTGTGACATGCACATCATACATCATAAATTAATGCGCAAGTTGCGCAAAATTCAAGTGAATTAAACAAGAGATTTACTCAAACTCTATCAATTCTCTGTGTAGACTCACTTAGACTATGTGGTAGGCTACTATGTAGTATAGTAATATCTTAACTATATGTTACCATGACGAATGAATTTGCGTCATGTTTCTTTTTACCTTGTTGACAAAAAAAAATAATAACATTTTTACTACTTCGTGGTATTATTTTACTCATTAATGTTATGTATATCAAGAGGGTTTTTACATATGGTATCTGAGCGGGTTCCACTTTGTGACCCCGGACCAGTTATGCCTTCCAATGTTTATATTGATTAAAGATATATCACTAATGTATATTGAATTTTGTTTATGGTAGGTATAGTGGTTAGAGGATGAAGGGATAGTAGATGTCGGGGTGTGGGAGGAAGAGGTATGCTTCCTCCAAGTACATATACACCTGAGGGATCTTCTCCATAGGGAGAAGAGCAAAATATTGAGCAGGAAAAGTTGCAGTGGGTGATGTCATGGGGATGATGCGATATTTTCAAAGAATGTCAAAGGTGCTAATAAATCACCTTGATCGTGATGAGGGTAGGGAGTATGTGACCAATGAGGGTTCACAACACTCTCCTATAGTTAGTAGTAGTGTTCATAGAGAACTCGAGAAGGTAAAATTTTTTGAGTTTTGGGGTTCCACGGATGGTTTAGCCGCCGAAGCTTGGTTGGAGAATATGTCAATGTGCTTTGCATTGTGTGATTATACCTCCAACATGAAGGTATGCATGAAGGTATTTCAACTGAAAGGGGGTGCACTTATTTGGTGGAAGACACTCTTACCACAACTAAATATGGTCGTTGAAGATGTGTCATGGGAATTGTTCGAGGAACGATTCCGAGAGAGGTACCTATCGGATGAGTTCATTGAGCGCTAACTTAATGAGTTCAATGCTTTACGACAGGGAAATCTTACAGTACCTGGGTATGAGTCTAGGTTTATGGAGTTGCTAAGATATGCTCTGCATCTGAACACTGAGAAATTAAAGTTTAATAAGTTTGTTTTTGGTCTCAAATTCAACATTCGTGTTAAGGTGAGGATATTGATGCCTGAGACTTTGCATGATGCAGTACAGAAAGATTTCATTGCTGAAGAAGAGTTAAACAATGGAAGTCATGGTAGGACTCCTTCCAGGTAGAAAGGACAGACACCACTTAGAGTGCCACATAAGTATACACCAGTTAGAAAAACTTCTAGGCACCGTGATACATCCAGAGGACCTTTATTTTATACACTTTGCAGATAGGATACCCATCCATCACTCTATATAGAGAACCATAAAAAGTAACAACTGCGTCGTCCTCAACAACATCACCAATTTAGATCTATTTTGTAGAACAGATCAGGGCCTCAGAACCCTAGACCAATAGATTCTTCCTCTAGAAATAAGAGAACCAGTCATAAGAACGAAGGTTGGACTTGTGGAGAGCCCAACTATTGAAGATATTGTCTTATAGAAAAGATGAGAACTTATGGATCAATAAGACAAAAGACAGTGGGAGATTTGGGCAAGGCCCATAGGATTCACATAATGATAAATAACCTCCAGGATGAGCATCAGTCTACAATGCTTGAGACACTAGGTATGATAGGAGATCAACAGTTTAGTATTTTGATAGATCCAAGAGCTACTGAGAGTTTTATATCTAGTGACGCGCTTAAAATAATTAAGGTAAAGTCAGTTGAACACGATGAGTTTAGAAATGTAGAATTGGCATATGGGGCCAAGCAGAGAGCTGGAGAAAAGGTTAATGATTGTAAAATTAATTTTGGTGACTTCATCGCAAGTGTAAACCTTTTTGTCACAATTTTGGGATCTTACAACATTCTGATTGGAATGGATTGGTTAGAATCACACAAAACAATACTTATCTGTAAGATGAAAATATTAATCTTAATCGATGATTTGGGACATAATCGAGTAACTGTAGGTAGAAATCAAGGAGTATCACTAAGATTTATCTCTTCCCTACAATTGCAGAAAAATATGTGCAAGAGATGTAATATGTATGCCATATTAGCTCTTAACAAAAAGAGTGGCGTTGAAGGATTGGAATAATTTCCAATAGTATCGAATTTTTCCAATGTTTTTCCTGAAGAATTACCAGGTTTACCACTGGAAAGAGAATTAGAATTTACTATGGATCTAAAACCTCGAACAAAACCAATTGCTAGAATGTCATATCGAATTTCGACACTCGAATTGCAGGAGCTAAAGATGCAATTGAAGGATTTGTTAGATTTAGGACTTATACGTCCAAGTGTATCACCGTGGGGTGCACCAATAATTTTTGTAGGAAAGAAGGATGGACAATGGAGGATTTTCATTGATTATCGTCAATTAAACAAAGCCACAGTGAAGAATCAATACCTGTTATCGAGGATTGATGACTTATTTGATCAAATGAAGGGAGCGACATCATTTTTGAAGATTGATTTGAGATGGGGGTATCACCAATTACGAATCAAAGAGGAAGACATTCCTAAAATAGGGTTTAAGACAAGATTCAGACATTATGAATTTATCGTATTACCGTTTGGTTTGGAAAATGCCCTTGGTGTATTTATGATTTTAATGAATGGGGTGTTCTGTGAATACTTAGACAAGTTCATACAAGTATTTATTGACGACATATTAATTTACTCTCGGACAAAGGAGGAGAACGACGAACATCTGATATTAGTTTTACAGTGTTTAAGAGAAAATAATATATACGAAAAGTTGTCAAAGTGTTCTTCTATTAGACAAATATTCACTATTTGGGACACATTATTTCTAGAGAAGGTATCGCTATGGATCCATCGAAGGTTGAGGCTATTATGGAATGGCCAGCACAGAGGAACGTGCAATAGGTATGTAGTTTTATGGGTTTAGCAGGTTACTATCGACGTTTCGTTGAAGGTTTTTCAAAAATAGCAAATCCAATTACAGAATTGCATAAAAACAACATTACATTCGTATGGTTAGAGAAATGCGTAAAATCATTTTAGAAGCTTAAGGAATTATTAACGACAACATCGATATTAAAGGTCCCTAATAAGGACAAAGAATTATTGGTATGCACAGACGCATCCAAGGAAGGATTAGGTGGAGTACTAATGCAAGATGGTCGAGTGATCACATACATTTCAAGGAAACTAAGAAGACATGAAGAGAATTACGCGACCCACGATTTGGAATTACTAGCGATTGTTTATGCCTTAATATTTTGGAGACATTATCTTATCAGACGAAAATTTGAACTGAAAACTGTTCACAATGGATTGCAACACATTTTTAGTCAAAGTGACTTGAATGCACGACAAAGACATTGGTCAGAAATTTTAAGTGAGTATGATTTGAAGATCACATGCATTAAGGAAAAATTAACATAGTAGCAGATGCATTGAGTCAGAGATCTCGCATTTTCTCAGTAACACCCCTAAAGACGAATCTTAGAGAAAATATTTTAGCATTATAGATTGATGATGACCGGTACAAGGACGTAAAATAAAATATCATACTAGATACCATGATGGTACCGAGGTATGAGGGTTATTCTTTAGACAGTGACAGACTAATAAGATATAATGGAAGAATTTATGTATCTCCAAGCGACGAATTGAGAAAATTTATTTTGAACGAAGCTCATCGAGCAATATATATGGCTCATCATGGAGTCACGAAGATGAAGGAAGAACTTAAACCATTATTCTTTTGGAAGGGAATAAAAATTGATATAGTTAATTATGTGGCGAGATGTCTTGAATGCCAACAAGTGAAGGCTGAACATAGACATCCAACGGGATTATTACAACCACATATGATTCCTGAATCAAAATGGGAAGTCATATCGATCGATTTTATTGTTGGATTTCCATTGACAATAAGGAGGCAAGATTCTATATTTGTAGTTGTTGACACCTTGACAAAGAGTGCACATTTTATTCCATTTCGTACGACATGTCAAGCACAAGATATAGCTAGAATTTTTGTTAACGAAAATGTGAGATTGCATGGTGTACCAAGAAATATAATATCCGATCGAGGATTGATATTCACCGGAGGTTTTTAGACTAGTTTCCAAGAGGCCTTAGGAACGTAATTGCATTTTAGTACAACATATCACCCGAAACAAATGGATAGACTGAAATAACAAATCAAATTCTAGAGGATATGCTTCAAATGTATGTGATAGATCAACAAAAACGATGGGAATAATTTTTACCATTGGTAGAATTTGCGTCAAAGAACAATTATCTGAGTTCGATAAAGATGGCACCTTTTGAGTTTTTATACGGACAACCGTGTCAGACACATTTGAGTTGGGATCGACTAGAGGATAGGGTACTGGTGGGACCAGAAGTGATTTAGGAAATGGAAGATCAGATGCAATCCATAAGGAAAAGGATTAAAGAAGCACAAGACCGACAAAAGAGTTATGTGAATGCACATCACATTGATTGTAATTATGAGGTTGGTGATAAAATGTTTTTGCAAGTGAAGCAACATAAGAGTTCAATTAATTTTGGTAAGGGAGATAAACTTTCTCCAAGTTTTGTGGGACCTTTCCAAGTTGAAGAAAAGAAAGGACTTGTGGCTTACCAACTAGCCTTACCTGATTCTTTGAGGCGTATACACGATGTGTTTCATGTATCAGTTTTGCATCATTATATTTCATATTTGTCACATGTTATTGAATTGAGTTCTTTGCAAGTATCGAACGAGGGTGCTCTTATAGCAAATCCAATCCACATAATGGACCATCGCACTTGACAACTATGACGTCGATTGGTCGATCAGGTCAAGGTCCAGTGGGACAATTATAGTCCTCATTCTAGATGCGTCAATAATTTCCTTATTTATTTTGATAGTTGGATATATAGATTAATATCAACTATATTTATTTCTTTCATTGTTAGATTGTACAAAATTCGAGACGAAGTTTAAAACAAGAGGGTGTGTATGTAACATCCAGTTCCACTAATCACATTTCATACACTGACTTATTCTCTAAGGACACTTGTGAGCAAGTGATCCGACTAAAACATGGTACCTTATGATTATCAGTTTTGGTTTATGTGTTTATGCTATGACTGAGTATTGTACTTTGATATGTTATTAACATTGATGTATAACATTGACGAGTATTATGATGAGGTTTTCTGAGTGTGCAAGAAACATGATATGATGAGGATGATGATGTCATCGACAAACTTCCTTGGACTCCAGATTGAGTCAGGGAGTGGAATATTTACTTTGGTTATGAGTACTTGATTTTGTACACATATATTATTGATGATTATTTCAATATGGATTTCATGTATATGGGTTATTAATATTATCTTTGTAAAGGGGTCATACATAGATACCAAATTGATGAGAGAGAGGTGTGGAAACATCCCTGTCACAACCTACTGGCACTTCCGTCGTGACCTAAACTGAAGGTTCACAACTACCTTGTTCTGATAGGTTCACGATGTCGTGAGGGTAGACTGAGATAGTTGCTCACGAGGATTTCTGAGGTGCGTGCAATAAGGAAGATTCCTTATTCCTATGTAAGCCCTTAGTCTCACATAAGGTCAACAAATGAATTATTGACTCCAAGCGCTAGACAACTTCCAAACTAGTCAATGGCAAGTGAGACCCTCGGAGCATGGAGGTGCATCTTGAAGGGCACATCACATGAATAAATTTATGAGTAAAAAAAATTCTAGAAGACCTTAGAAAATAAATTGAATACTTAGACTTTCTTAAAGAAGAGAATACAAATTATTATTAAGGTATAAACTAGATATCATAACCAAAAGTCTAAGTCTAGATGTTTTGGATAAATAAAAATTATAGAAAGGGTTAAGGGAATTTAAATTAAATAAACACATGTAAAGGGAAAATAAGAATAAAAATTTAGGCACATGCACAATGTGTGCATGAAATTAATAAAAATATTTTTTTAATTAAAATAAAATATACTCATGAGAGAATGGGTTGTCAACATAGAGTTAGTATCCTAAGTCAATCAAACTCTAAATATTAACTAAGAGAAGAGTCCTAATTAAAATCCAACTGTAAATTTGTTAGGGGACACAATAAAGAGAAATTGGGGAACTAAGAACAACTAAGAGAAAATCTAGGAACTAATTGAGGAGTGTGAGGGAAAATGCATAATTATTTAAATTAAAAAGGATTAAACATGTGCAACTCGGGGAAAGTGTGACATGTGTTGGGGGTGAGTAATCTCTAATTTAATTATTAAAAATTATCCAATTGTGCATGAGATGACAAATGTCAAGGTAAAATTTCTTATAAAAAGGATGGTGAGGAAGAGGAAAGGGACCCTAATGTTGGATGGATGAAATGGTGGTAAAATTTCTATTGACTAAGTTGAGTTGGGATACAAGCTTGTGCAAGAGGTGGAAGCCTCTCCTTGTGAGGGAAAGCTTGAGCTAGTTGGTCTGAGATTCTGTGTGTGACCCCTTTGTGGCTCGGGGGGCTAAAGGGGAAGAAGAGTACCCCTAGCATTGGTTGGGAGGTACCAGTGAAGTTGTTCGATTAGAAAGCGAAGAGAAGGACGTTGCACAAGAACCATATTGAATATCTCCATATACCTTACTCTATTGCCTACGATAATCAGTGTTGTATTATTATTATTGGCTGGAGTATAATTATTTCTGGTATTTTATAAATTGATTTAAATTATTGTTGATGGTGAATATATGTATCATATTTGTAATGATTCGATTACTCTCTGTAAAATATGTGCAGTAGTATTGATGATAATTAACATCTCTATGTATCTATTTATGTAGGATTACAATTTCCATTTTCACAGTCCCTGGATAACTCTCAGTACTTTATTCTTCCTCGAAAACAGATTATATCCATAGGGTCGAATTCTGTTCGATTTTAGTTGCAACTGGTGGTGAAAAGAATAGAAATCACATTGTATAAGAATGTTGATTATAATTGACGCAGTACATGAATTAGTGTTGACATTATTCGATGTTGTTCAATCATTTGGTTGAGATGTATAAACCAAAACCGATATAGGAGCTCCTCCATTTATTTTTAGTTTGATGACCTAGGAATTCCTTTAGTGAATCTGGTCAAGCACAATTAGAATAACGAACCACTCAAATTTCATTTATGTGAATCTTCAGGAGAAACAATTTTTTTATTGTAGAAAAATTTCACTGCTCAATCCGAACGAGGGAAAATCGTTTACAAGACGGTTGGGTGAAATAACAAACTCTTGTTGTTGCATTTTTATTCCCGCACATTGAACTTGATCCTTGCCACAAATATTTTAAATATCTTGTTGCATGTCTAAATTTTCTTTTAAAAAAAAATTCTTGACTGATTAACCCTGTAAGGGAGACTTCATTTGAATTGTCCCTACACTGATGCGTTACTTGGAGAAGCACTACACATTTTCCTAAACAGATGTTGCTTCTGTTTTAATTATCCCAACCATAGTTTTCTTCAGACTTATTTTTTTATTTCCATTGCCCTACCTGTGCGGTTACACTCATTCACACTTCTAGAATGGTATTATACTGGGATAGGGGATTCACATTGAAGTGTAAAAATAAAAGTTCCTTCATGTTTTGGAAGCCTAGACATTGTCGAGGTATCGAATTACTTTCAATAACCAACTTTTTATGCCCTCGATTGATGAGTCTAATATCCCGTGGAGAAAATTGACAAGAATAGAATGAATTTAATAAATCTTTACTATAGTCAGTTTTATATGTAATCAATAAATTAACTATCTACTTTGGAGTCTTATTCAATTAAATCATAATAATCTTCCATATCGAGTCCTAAATCTTACAATTCTTCTAATGTATCGAACCACCTACAGGTTGGCCACGCTACTTCAAAACAAACTTCAAAATGGATTTCAAACTCTGATAATAATTAATTTGAGAATAAGCATGAAAAAATCACATGCATTAATCAAGATCCATGCTACAACATAAAAGAGATAAAGAATGTGCCATTTACAACAAATAACCAACAGACAGACACATTATAAATACATATCTCAGAGTTAATTAAATACATTGTAGAAAATACATTGTACAAAAAACACAGAGAGAACTTATCTTTGCAAGTAACCATTCAACAACTGGTTGTAGACCAAGGACGTTCCTCCCAACCATCGGCACTGTTGTTTATTTACTCTCAACAACATGTCACCCCTGAGCCAGGGCTATGAATCCACAAGGATGGGTACTAGGACAAATCTAAAACACACAACAACTGGCTAACTAGCTCTCAGGTTTCCCAACCACACAACAAATATGAATTTCCATCTCTCTTTCCCCCTCAGCCCGTACAACCCAAGAAATGAACACATTTCTCTTCCATGCAGTCCCCTAGGATATTCCATTTCTCCCCAGGGCTCCAGTGCTACTAGTCAGGAAATGTCCCTGCTGGAAACTCCAATGATTCTCAGCTATAGACAGTTCTTTCCGAATTTCCATCAATCTCATTCACACAGACATCCATCCCTCCTGGAATGATAAATAATCTATTACAACCATATAGCAATGACTCTCCTACTCCAACCATTTGTTTCCATGATCCCCCCCCCCCAAGAGCATGCGAATTCAACAAGAGTGAAATGAGGAATTCTAAAATGAAATGATTACCCAAGAGAAACCTCCAAACAACCCACAGGTAGGGTTTATATAATTACATGAAAACAAGAACCTAATGGCCTTCCTCCCAAGAAGCTCATGTAACCCTTATTCTCCACAAAACAAATTATGGGTAAATAAAATATAATAAAAAGACTTATCCCCTTACTCCCCCTCTCTCGTGGAATCATAACCCCCTATCTCTTTTGTCCTTGTCTGTCTTGCAGCCAATGGTGTATTTTATTAAAGTATATGAAGTATTACATTTCTAGGCACTCTAGCCCCTTTTCCACTTTACCATCTCACCAACCTAAGTCACAATTACATAATACATTCTAATTCATAAGGGTTAAAACCAGAGTGTTACAATTATGTTTTATGGTAACCTCACCAAATATCTATCTAACAGTTACTGTGATGCGCAACATGGTCGTTGTGATTCTAATAATTTTATTTAAATTACTGATAACTGGTGGTACTAATGAGGTACTACATTTAACACTAGATCTGTAGATGGTCTACTTTTTGTTTAATTATGACCCTGCATGCCACCTCATTCCATG
>ML835074.1:49007-61576 GCA_009831015.1 Picea engelmannii
CCTTTTTAGTTAATAATTTTAAATTATCATAAATAATAAAACAATTATTTCCCTTTTTTTTTTAATTTTACCCTAACAGATTTTTATGAATCATTTAAATTGCTTACCCCCTTATTATTACAAGATTTAACGAAGAGTATAATCATTATTTATGTTGCTTTTATTTTATTTATTTATTTTTAAATAGATAGATAAAATTTTACCACTAGCATAATTTACACTTAGACCTTAAATTTTCATACTGGGCGACATTTTATTAGGGAATTTGTTTTTAAAAATTATTAACACGTTATTCGTCCTAAGGCCATCTAGGTTCATTCATTTATCATCAACAATACGACGTGCCCTTCAGGACGCACTAGGTGCTCCAAGGGTGCCACTGCCTTAATTTGTTTCCCTTGCGCGATGTGCCCTTTAGGACACACTATGTGCTCCAAGGGTGCCACTCGCCTCTTTCCATTTTTCTTGCGCGATGTGCCCTTCAGGACGCACCACATGCTCCAAGGGTGCTACTCCCCTCTTGACTGACTTGGTAGACATCAAAAACCCCTGGAGTCAATACTTCGCCAAGTGAACTTGTGGAAGACTAAGGGCCTCTAAGGAATAAGGCCCCCGCCTTATTGCGCGCCCCTTAGAATCATCGTGAGCGACTGTCGCAGTCCACCCTCACGACATCATGGGTCCTCTCGAACTTGGTAAACGTTAACCTACAGTTCGAGCCACGACGATAGTGCTAGTAGGTTGTGGCAGGGCTGTTATCCACACCTCTCCCTCAACATCTCTGGTAGTCGTGCATGACCCCTTTACTCCACATGTGAGTCTGGTCGGCAAGCTATCATCAACTTGCATCATTAACGAATCATGTCAGAATATATCCATATCATATCATCTAATCAGATGCATTAATACCACAGTAAAACAGTCAAACCCCAATGGTACACTCCCCGACTCAATCCGGAGTCCAAGGGGTTCCATCGATGCCTCTGCATCCTCGAGGTACAAAATCCTGCACACTCAGTAAAACCGAGTCAATAGCACCTGTCTATGTCAATGAAGTAAAACAACATGTCATCAACCCATAACGCCTCATAATCAAAATCAAATGTTTTAATAGCATAAATAATTTGGATCACTTGCGAGCAAGTGTCCTCAAAGAATAAGTTCGTTGAGTACGCAAGAGCGGGATGTTACATACACCCCCTCTTGGTCTAAACTTCGTCCCAAAGTTTCACAACATAAGTGCCGAAATAATGTGTATCAGAGTATCATAATTCTATCTATCAAACAAAATGGAAACTGTTGGTGCATATCATATGCGTCCTCCTAGGTCGCCGAGTGCGGACTATAGCTGTCCCACTGGACCTTAACCTGCTCCACCGTTCAACATCGTAGTTGTCGAATGCGATGATCCAAGATGCATATCGGATCATCCGTGAGCGCCCCCTCATCTGACACCCGCCAGGTTCTCAAGTCAAAACATGTGTAGGATCACTAAACAAAATGTCTCAAACAGAGACGTGAAATACATCGTGCAAAATGCCTCAAGAATTAGGCAAGGCTAGTCAATAGGCCACGAGCCTCTCCTTTCCACAATCTCGTAGGTTACCACGAACCTAGGAGATAGTTAGCCCCTTTTTCCAACTGGATCGAACTCTTATGCAGTTTCAACCATACTAATACTCGATCGCCACATCGTAACTATGGTCGACACGACGTGCATCGACATAACTCTTTTGTCGATCCTGCGCTTCCTGGATCCTTTGTCTTATAGCTTTCATTTAAACTACCATTTCTTGGATCGCTTCTGGTCCCACTAGGACCCTATCTTCAAGACGATCCCAACTCAAAGGCTCCTGACACAGTCGCTCGTAAAGAAACTTGAAAGGCGCCATCTTAATGGTGCTTTGGTAACTGTTGTTATAAGCGAATTCCACTAGTGGTAAGAATTCTTCCCAATGCTTTTGTTGGTCCATCACGTACATGCACAACATATCCTCCAAGGTCTAGTTCGTTCATTTGGTCTGTCCGTCTGTCTCTGGGTGATACGCAGTACTAAAGTTAAGTTGGGTTCCCAAGGCCTCTTGGAAACTCGTCCAAAATCATCCAGTAAACACTGATCCTCAATCGAATATAATCCTCTTAGGCATGCCATGCAGCCTCACAATCTCACCAATGAAAACTCTAGCTATGTCAGGTACCTGATACGTCGTATGCATAGGAATAAAGTGAGCACTCTTCGTCAAAGTGTCTACTACTACGAAAATCGAGTCATGTCTCCTTACCGTCAATGGAAATTCAACAATAAAATCCATCGAAATAACCTCCCATTTCGATTCTGGAATAGCGTGTGGATGTAGTAATCCTGTTGGGTGTCTATCTTCAGCCTTTAACTGCTAACATTCTAGACATCTAGCCACATAGTTGACTATGTCTTCTTTCAATCCCTTCCAGAAGAATAAGGGTTTAAGGTCCGCCCTCATCTTCATGACTTCCGGGTGAGCCATGTAGACGACTCTATGAGCCTCGCTTAGGATCAACATCCTCAACTCGTCGTTCAGTAGTACGTAAATCCAATTTTTAAACCTCAATAAACCATCACTATCAAACGAAACTCCTTCGAATCTAGGTATCGTCATTGTGTTTTGTCTGATAAAACCCTCGACCTCTTTGTACCAGTCATCGTCACGCTATAAAGTTAGAATCTTTTCATGTAGATTTGTCTGAAGAGGCAGCACTGAAAATATGCGTGGTCTCCGACTCAATGCATCTACCACTCAGTTCATTGTTCCTTTTATGTAAGTAATCTCGAAGTCGTACTTGCTAAGAAATTTCGACCAACGTCGTTGTCGCGTGTTCAGGTCGCTTTGCGTAAAGATGTGTTGTAGTCCACAGTGGTCAGTATTTAATTCAAATTTTCGTCCAACAAGGTAGTGTCTCCAAACATTCAAGGCATATACGATGGCTAACAACTCCAAATCATGCATCGCGTAATTCTCCTCATGCCTTCTCAGTTTCCTCGAGATGTAAGCAATCACTCATCCGTTTTGCATCAAGACTCCGCCTAAGCCTTCATTGGATGCGTCAGTGCATACCAAGAAGTCCGTGTCCATGTCAGGGACATTTAGTATCGGTGTTGTTGTCAACAACTCCTTGAGCCTCCGAAATGCTTCCGCGCATTTCTCGGTCCAAACAAACTTCTTGTTTTTCTTCTGCAATTCCATGATCGGATTTGCTATCTTTGAAAATCCCTTGAAAAACCGTCGATAGTATCCTGCTAAACCCATGATGCTATGCACTTCTGGGACATTCGTTGGCGCAGGCCATTCCATAATAGCCTCGACCTTGGCTGGATCCACAACGATGCCTTCGTCGGAGATGACATGCCCTAAGTAGTGAATCTTCGATTGATAAAATGAGCATTTGGACAACTTCCCATACAATTTGTGCCCTCGTAGACACTGTAGTACCAAGCCCAAGTGCTCATCATGCTCCTCCGTCGTTCGAGAGTAAATCAAAATATCGTCAATGAATACTTGGACGAACTTGTCCAAGTACTCGTGGAACACCCCATTCATCAAACTCATAAATACCCCTGGGGAGTTTGTCAGTCCAAATGGTAAAACAATAAACTCGTAATTTCCAAACCTCATCTTAAAGGCGGTCTTAGGGACGTCATCTTCCTTAATCTGTAACTGGTGGTATCCTGATCGCAAGTCAATCTTTGAGAACACCCTTGCGCCCTTCATTTGATCGAACATATCATCAATCCTCGGCAAAGGATATTGATTCTTGATCGTTGCCTTGGTCAACTGACTGTAGTCAATGCAGAGCCTCTAGGACCCATCCTTCTTTCGTATGAAAATAACAGGCACACCCCATGGTCACACACTTGGACGTATCAGTCCCAGGTCCATCAATTATTTCAGTTGCATTCTCAACTCCTGTAACTCCGGGGTCGACATTTGATAAGGTGTTCTAGCTATCGGTTCAGTTCCCGGTTTTAGGTCTATGGTAAACTCTAATTCCCTCTCCGGCGACATCCCAGGTAATTCCTCCGAAAATACATCCGCAAACTCTCTCACCACCGGAAGGTGTTCTAGACCTTCTGCTACTCCCTTCTCATTTAACGCAAGAATCACATAAAGCTTGCATCCCTTGCGCATGCTCTTCCGAAGCTGCAAGGAAGAGATGATCCTCAGGGAAACTCCTTGGTTCTGGCCTACAATCACACGTCTTTGTCCCTCATCATCGACCAAGCTCAATCATTTTGTCTTATAGTTGAATATCGCCTCATGCGATTCCAACCAGTCCATACCGATCACGACGTCATAAGATCCTAATATCGTGACGTACAGGTTGGCCCTAGTGACAAACTCTTCCAGGTTAAGGATACATCCTATAACCTTTCCTCCAACCTTTTGTTCGGCTCCCAAGGCCATCTCTACAAAGCTAAACTCATCCTGTTTGACTTCCTTTACCTTAATCCTTTTTAGCGCCGCACCAAAAATGAAACTCTCGGTAGCACCGTGATCTATCAAAATACTAAGGGTCTGGTCAGCAATGGTACCTGTCATCTCGAGCACAGTCGACTGATGCTCTGCCTGGCGGTTATTCACCACTGCATGAATCTGATGGGCCTTGCCCATATCTCCCACGGTAGTGGGTCCAACTGATCCAGACGCTCTAGTCCTCTCCACAGGGCAGTCGCGCTGGTAGTGTGGCTCCCCACACGTCCAACACCCCTTCTTCGGCCCAGTAGTCCTGGTACCCGAAGTAGAAAATGACGACTCACCGGCATGGAATCCTGGTCTTTTTTGTTGAACAGGCCCAAACTGTTGTTGTTGTAGTTGACGTTGCTGCTGATGCTGTGGTCCCTGATAAGATGCCTGCTGTTGAGGCGTCGGTCGTCGAGGTGTAGTGAAAGTGGATCCCCTTTGGAAGCCATGATACCCTGGTGTATGTCTGCTAGTGTCTGATGCTGCTGTGCACTAGATGACACCTGCCCTGTTGGTCTTGCTGGAGTCCTAGTATGACCCCCGCTAATAAGCTCCTCCTCTGCTATGAGGGCCTTCTGGACGACATCATGCAAGGTTTCAGGCATCAAAATCCTAACCTTGGCACGTATGTTTCCGTTAAGGCCGAACACGAACATGTTGAACTTAAGTTTCTCAATAACTTGGTGCAGAGCATATTGAAGCAGCTCCAAAACGGACCTTGTACTCGAGCACCGTGCGGCTACCTCATCACAAGGCGTCGAACTCATTGAGCTGACTCTCAACAAATTCCTTAGAAACATACCTCTCTTGGAACCATCCCTCGAACAGTTCCAATGACACATCGTTGATGGCCATGTTCAAAAGGGGCAGGAGCATCTTCTGCCATAAAAGAGCGCTCCCCTTCAGTCAAAAGACCACCATGTGGACCTTCATGCTGGAGGTCGTAAATGCGAAGTGTGAAGCACACACCTTGCTCTACAACTATGATTCGATGACACCACCATCCGTGACACTCGTGGATGCTAGAACTCATCTCTCTCGAGATCTCGGAGGATGCTAACTGTACTAGCTATTGTGCATTGTGGACCCTCAGGGGCGCCCTCTAAATGAGATCTCCACAAGGACACGTTAAGGTTTTTACTTAACACAAGGGTTAATACTCATAGGTTTACTGCAGTGGAAAGCCTGACGATCCACAGTCGTAGGGTTGAACTCACTCTCATACCATATGTAACAACCCCTTTCGTTACGACAACAAGCAAAGAAGTTTTTTTTTTGTTTTCATTTTTTTTTTCAAGAGTTAAGAGGCAAGAAGGCAACGATGACAACATTTTAATCACACCATTGATGACGAACGCTAGCACGCAGTCCAGGCAACAAGTTACTATGACACCACACACCGACTCAAGACAACTGGAAAACATGCGCAAAATAACAAGGAGGATGACTACCCTTCCGATGCAACCAGACATGCCTACAAGCTAAGGGGCAACTTACCCTTCCCGACATAACGACGTTGACGAACAAGACTAGGTCCTCAAGGCGCATGAACCAACGCATGCGCCTCAGTAAACATACGACATTCATCCACGCTCACATGGTAGGCACCGAATCCAACCAAGATATCATTTTTCGCTAACCCATAAGGCATTCCATGATCCCCTCATCAGGAACCATGCCATCCCCAAAAGAGAGGCGCAACAGTAACCCTGGCGCAAAACAAAAAGGGACCAAGACTCAAGAAAGCTCCGACGTGCTAAGAACCGAATACTGACTGGGAGACTATACCTACCCCACACAAGATTGATGAGACACAAGAGGACAAATACAAGGGCTGATGCCAGCCCACATGACATCGTCCCCGACCCCCACCAATCACCCAGTCTAACCGGTCTATTGTTACAAGTGTTTGACAAGATTAACCCTCTAAATTAAGCAAGTCCAACCTTTAAATTAGTCTCTAATTTACCATTTGATTAACATTAAATAAATTAAACAAAATCCAAATGGCCATTCTACCTAACACCTTAGTCATTCAATTCAATTGAAAGAGCATCAACTACGAATCGATTAGGCAAATCTGCATTTGAAATCTATCATTAATTACAATTTAATTAACATTGATTTCGCGTCATTTTGGCAATCTTCTCTAAAATGACAAGTCTAAATTAAATAAATTAAGTACATATACGCCCATCTAAATCTTCGAGTCTAATTTACCAGGTTAGACAACAACTATTTCACTTAACTTTTAACACATAAATAATTTAGCACGCCTAAATGACTACTAGTCAACAACTTGCAAATCTGATTAACCTTAAGTACAATCCAATACAATCTAACCCATAACTAGCTTTAAGGAATACATAAATGCTATGCCTTCAACTCAACAATACATATTTGAATAACAATTAATTTGCATTAATAAATACAAGGCATTTACACAGAATTAGATAAATAAAATGCAAGCTACTTAACCTTAAAGAATGCATAGACTCGCCTCCTTCCAGGTTGGCATACATGACTGTAGTGATAAACATTTTTCCATCAATTACCAGGCATTCAACTCAGGAATAAATGATTAAATTTACAAAGGACAACAAATAACTATAATGCATTCAACCCCACTCAGAGCAGTATCTACGAGGATTACGCATCAATAACTAAACTGATGAGCCCGAGATTGGGAATACACATCAATACATAATTGGTCAAGTGAGAGATGGGCAATCCATGCAATCTTGGTCTCAGATTAAGGGTAGAATCGTGAGCATTTTAAACAACAATACAATCAACTTTCTAAGGGCAAAAACGTGGGTAATTAATGCAAATTCAGTCCCACATTCAAGGCAAGTCGTGGTCCATCAAGGCAATGAAACAGTCAATAGTTTTATCAACAAAACTTTCGGGGGCATGTAACAGAAAAACCATCAAGCATTTTAACCTCAATTCCATGGTAAACAACAACAACATCATTCATTATTAAATGTCAAAAAAACGTGGGCATTCAACAGGGAGACGCAACATCAATTTAATTGGCAATAATGTAATCTTTAAACAACAAACGCAGTCATCCTGGGTGGGGAAATTCGTGGTCTTGAAGACAGAAAACAT
Organism: Picea engelmannii; assembly: GCA_009831015.1. NCBI lineage: Eukaryota > Viridiplantae > Streptophyta > Pinopsida > Pinales > Pinaceae > Picea > Picea engelmannii. The sequence continues at coordinate 56,618 of ML835074.1, forward strand.
AGTCACGATTTTATCTGCAACCGTGGGCATTCAATCAACGTTTCGTCCAACCTTCAACGAGCAAAAACGTGGTCAAAAACAGAAGAACACAGGCACGATTTTGATTGAAAACCATGGGAATTAACAGGAATAACTCAGCCTCATTTAAATGCAAATCCGTGGGCAATTTTAAACGAAAATCTTTGTCTCAATTGAAAGAAAAAACGTTTTTCCATTTCCAAGATACCAATACCAAATGCAAACATGAATCAATTCGTTTTTCCATTGCTCGAATACCAACACAAAATGCATACATGAATCAATTCGTTTTTCCATTGCCAGAGTACAAATACAAAATGTAGACATGAATTAATTTGTTTTCCCATTGCCAGAATACCAATACAAAATGAAGACATGAATCAATTCGTTTTTCCATTGCTAGAATACAAATACAAAATGTAGACATGAATCAATTCGTTTTTCCATTGCTAGAATACCAATACAAATTGTAGACAACAGTAAGAGAACCGAAAGGATCCAATCATCCAAGGACAACAACGGAGGTAGACGGCTGATAGGTTCATCCTTTGCTCATCATCCTCGCACAAAAAGGTAGGGCGTTGAGATCCATAGGTCTATTAACGCTGAAGCGACGACCGTAGATCATGCTCCTCGTCGACTGCCTAGGCGAGGATTGATGAGCTAGGGATGATAGGAAAAACCACCATAATGGTCACAATCAAACACCACAAGGAGGTCAAGACATGCGGGGAAATGAATGCCATGGGAGTCAATCAATCATCAAGCTAAGATATGAAAGAAATTTAGTCATCAATCTAGACAATCAGTTTACTTACTCCATTAAACATGCAGATCCAAGCATAAATCCTACAACAATCTACCATACAAAAATGAAGAGAGCGTACCGTTTCCTGATCGCCCGCTTTGAGTGATGTCCCGCGTGCTCTGTGCAACTCCATCTTGCCGACTGGCGAGACTTCACCAGTACCTCCCAACCAATGCTAGGGGTACTCTTCTCCCCCCTTAGCCCCCTGAGCCGCAAAGGGTCCACACACACTATCCAGAGATTCAACTAGCTCCCAGTTCGCCTCGCAAGGTCGAGCTACCACTCCTCACTGAGCTTGGTATCCCAACTCCCACAAGCTAATTCAATCAAGTAGAGATTTCTGTAGCGTAACGTTACGCAAATAGAAGAGGTCCTTCATCCTTCTCCTCCCTTCATTATATAGAGTTTCGAAGTCCCTTACTTTCCTAAAATCTCATTTAATTAAGTTTTTAAAAATTAAATCCTAAACATTCCTCCCCGTACAAGTGTCACCCATCCCCTTCATCCCTCCACAATTAATTTCTTTAATTAATTAAATTCCCTTATTTCCCTCACCCACCTAGAGTCACTCCTAGAATCGCTCCTAGGTGTCCCCAAATTCTCTTACAGGTTTTAATGACTTTCCCCATTATCAATTTGCTAATTGAGTTTTAAATTAGAAAGTTCTTAATGGTAGATACCTTACTAAGTTTGACTTTCTACTTTTTCCCTTGTATTTCCCTTTTTTTCTGATGTTTCCCTCTTTTCCTAGTTTCCTAAATATTTTAGATTTCCCTCTTTCCCCTTTTCATTTAGGACTCAAATTGGCAGGTGTAGAAATTAACCCCCTTTTTCCTTTTTCCCTTTTTAGTTAATAACTTTAAATTATCATAAATAATAAAACAATTATTTCCCTTTTTTTTAAATTTTACCCTAACAGATTTTTATGAATCATTTAAATTGCTTACCCCTTTATTATTACAAGATTTAACGAAGAGTATAATTATTATTTATGTTGTTTTTATTTTTTATTTATTTTTAAATAGATAGATAAAATTTTACCACTAGCATAATTTAGACTTAGACCTTAAATTTTCGTACCGGGCGACATTTTATTAGGGAAATTGTTTTTAAAAATTCTTAACACGTTATTCATCCTAAGGCCATCTAGATTCATTCATTTATCATCAACAACATGATGTGTCCTTCAGGATGCACTAGGTGCTCCAAGGGTGCCACTCGCCTTAATTTGTTTCCCTTGCACGGTGTGCCCTTCAGGACGCACTACGTGCTCCAAGGGTGCCACTTGCCTCTTTCCATTTTTCTTGCGCGACGTGCCCTTCAGGATGTACCACATGCTCCAAGGGTGCCACTCGCCTCTTGACTGACTTGGTAGACATCAAAAACCCCTGGAGTCAATACTCCGCCAGGTGAACTTGTGAAAGACTAAGGGCCTCTAAGGAATAAGGCCCCCGTCTTATTGCATGCCCCTTAGAATCATTGTGAGCGACCGTCGCAGTCTGCCCTCACGACATCGTGGGTCCTCTCGAACTAGGTAAACGTTAACCTACAGTTCGAGCCACAACGAGAGTGCTAGTAGGCTGTGGTAGGGCTTCTCTCCACACCTCTCCCTCAACATCGCTGGTAGTCATGTGTGACCCCTTTACTCCACATGTGAGTCTGGTCGGCAAGCTATCGTCAGCCTACATCATCAACGAATCATGTTAGAATATATCCATATCATATCATCTAATCAAATGCATTAATACCATAGTAAAACAATCAAACCCCAATGGTACACTCCCCGACTCGATCCGGAGTCCAAGGGGTTCCATCGATGCCTTTGCAACCTTGAGGTCCAAAATCCTGCACACTTAGTAAAACCAAGTCAATAGCACCTGTCTATGTCAATGCAGTAAAACAACATGTCATCAACCCATAACGCCTCATAATCAAAATCAAATCTTTTAATAGCATAAATAATCTAGATCACTTGCGAGCAAATGTCCTCAAAGAATAAGTTCGCTCAGTGCGCAAGAGCGGGATGTTACATGTACCCACGCTTCAGCCAAACTTGAAGCTCAATTTTTGCCAGTTTCAACTACATCTCTACTACTCTGCATTTTTCAAGGTCCCAACATCAGGATGATGCTTTTGGCTCTTTTATAGACCCATGGTTCATAGAAGATATCTAACAAAGGCCCATGGTAGTCCAATATGTTGGTATATTAAACCTTCCAAAAATAGAAGGTCACACTCGAGGCATGCTTGATAGTTGACAATTAATTAATGTGCAGAGTATTGGAGATTAGTGGGAAAGTAAAATCATTCTTTAACCTTTAATCATGTTCATCTATGGAAATAGAAAGTAATGCATGCATGGAGATCACAAAAATGTAGACATCACCAAGATACAACACATTAACGTAAATATGAGCAAAACAATAGTATAGTACATTATATTAAGAAGATTAAGGTTTACATCCAGGCCTTATGCCATAAATATTGACTAGAATTTGGCAATCTCATAGTATGAACAATATGCACATCTTACAATTTGCAAAACTAACATCAGACGATTAGAGGAAAATAGTAATTAACTCATTCAACTATGAACCCTTACATTATAGGCTTAACATCTATATATAGGAAGTTAGGTATGTTACGAGGATTCCAAAAGCTTCTAGAACCTTATGTTTGTAATCCACTCATACAAAAAGGGGCTATGAACATTTAGGAAAATGCACAGGGGATCCTAGCATTTTTGTTTTGCAGAGAATCCTCATCCTTGTCCATGTCCATGTACTTAGGCTTCTACAACTCTATGTCCTTAACAAATCTCTCCTTTGTTGATCATTGTTCTAGGCCTTTACTCCTTAGGAAAAATGGGGCCACAACAATCAAGGTATTTTATTACCTTTATTAATGATTTCTCTAGAATGACCTTTGTTTATTTTCTCAAAAACAAATTAGATGCATTAGGAATGTTTAAAAATTTAAAGAATTTGATGAGAAGCAGTTGGAAAAAACTTTGATGCATCATAGATGTGATAATGGTGGTGAATATACCCCAAATGATATCAAAAATCTTTATGCAAGGGAAGAGATCAAGCTAAAGTACATTGCTCCCTATTCACCACAATAGAGCAATGTTGCATAAATAAGGAATAGGACTCTTGTTGAATGTGTTGGATGCATGTTTAAGAGTAGTGGGTTATATAATATATTTTGGGTTGAGCAATTTCTACTATTGCACACATTCCCAATGAATAATGAAGGAAGATAGATGACAAGAGAGCAAGGGACACTGATAACAAAAGGTCAACTTCGGGATTTTGTTTTATCCTCAACCTGAGGTGCAGTTTCATGGGAAAACAAGAAACAACCAACAATTTCTCTTTCTAGTGCAGAAGCAGAATATATAATAGCATGTCAAGTCACAAAATAATTAATATGATTGAAAATATTATTGAAGGACGTCAAGGTTACTCAAACCCAACCAACAATATTGAAGTGTGACAATGAAAATTGCATAGCTATGACAAAGCATTCAAAGTATCATGGAAAAGTTAAACATATAGTGATACAATATCATTTCATCCATGAACAAATTGAGAAGAACAATGTACAAATAGAGTATTTCACAACTGAAATGATGGTGGTCGATACATTGACAAAGGCACTACCAAGAATCAAGTTCATTTTTTGCAAAGAAGGATTCAATGTACTACAATCTCACTGAGAGTTATTAGGCTAAGTGGGAGTGTTAGATGTGCATACATGTAGCCAAATAATTAGGAGTTTTAGTAAGGAATTTATGGATTTTTGTTTTTAGTTAAAGAAGGCACATCAAATGGATGCATATGTAGTTGTTAAAGTAGATTTGTTGTAGGTGAAGGAGAAAATGTAGGGTAGTTTGAGTACTACAGTTTGAATAGGACTCTACCTTCCATGTTTTCTTTAAATGTATCTTTGTTCTAGTTGAAACTGATGATTAAGAGATGTGTTTTATTGTTTGTTGAAGATACCCCGCTCCTTTGTATTCCTCAGTTTGTTGTATAATTCAATTTTCATTATTATCTTCCCTGTGTTACAAATGAACTTAGAGAAGAAGAAAAAAAAATTAGGTAAAAAAATACCTCATGTTATCTTTG
>ML835075.1:17200-37755 GCA_009831015.1 Picea engelmannii
TTCTTCTAGAGAAATGGCCATGGCCATTAATCTATTTGAGTTTGAGCTATTTGAGTCAGTGATGCCATCCTTCCCATTAATCTTCGATTGCTTGGCCAATGGAACTGGTGGAACGTTATACGGGGCTTCTTCTTCTGCCATTTTGGCCTGTATCTTCAGCCCTTCCAGTGTCATTGCTTCAATTCTCTGCATAGCCAGAGGCAATAAATTATCAAGAGAAACACATTCGTCAAGCATGGTTCCTCTGCTTTGTAGCCCCGCAGCTTTAGATTTTTGGCTTCCGGCCAAGATAGTGCCAAAACCTTTTGACAGCAGGTTGCCTTTGCCAGCATGGTTTTTTAGATATGCATTCTGCTCAGAGTACCCGCTCTTAGTAATAGCACTGGCCATCCCTTCGAAGGCAATCTGCTCCAAAGTCTTGCCTGAAATGTTGTCCAACGACATGCAGTCCATTGCTTGGGAGTCATATGGGTCATGCCCATGCCCGCCATCTTCTGAAGAATTTCAACAGCTGTATCACCCATTTCAGCCGGGAGTACTACAGGTTTTGATACGTGCATCACTAATCGCCCCGCTGACCGAAAGAGCGCAGGGTTCATTGAAGCAAGCATGCCTCCATCTCTGGTTTGCACCTACATCACATGAGAGCCTAACCCATCTCCTAGATCAGGCGGGAGCTTAATCTGTTTCTTCATGACTTTATCGGAGAAATTACCAATGGGATCAGAGTTCCGAGAAGAGTTCTTAAATACATTTTCGTTCAATCCCCATTTCTGAATCAATTCTTCATTCTCTTCAACGTCCAGCATTTTACCCCAAGCCTTACTGTCCGAGACATGACTCATTTGTTTCAACTTGGTTTCTGCAAGTTTGGTCAAAATGGAAGTTAGCTGATCCATATCGTCATCTGAATCTGCTATGCCATCCTTCAAAGCTGACTTCTCCATATTTTCCTGAGAGTCCAGACTAGTTTCCTCGCCTTCCAGCAGGTGCAGGAACTCTCCTTCCACAAGGCTGGCATCATCATCCTTCAGAAATTCATCTGTATTTTGATCATCCTTCACTGCATCGTTAAAAATCTTATAATCCTTTGAGTCTTGATTACCCAGAGGCTCCATTGCTGACTTTTGGCTAGCTGTTTTGTCCAAGATTTCAGACTCGAGAGCTTTAATCTGTTGAGAAACATAGTCCAATTCAATGAGCCTTCTCTGGCTTGCCTCCTCGATCACTTCCTTCACAACCTCATGATGTCCTGATACTGATCCTTCTTTATCTAATTGTTCAGAGGTGGTCGGTGTTTCAGCTTTTGCGACTTCATTCTCGACCAGTTCCACACCTTGCTCTTCTACTTCGAAGAACTCTTCGTCCTCGACGTTCTCAATCTCTAGGTCTGATCGATGATTCATAGCATCAGAAGTACTGTTCTCTTGTTCATGTACTTCTTTAAGCCCTATTTCATCTAAACTGCCACCTTCAGATATGCCATTGAGGTTAAAATTCTCATTCTGAAACATTTTGGAATGCAGTACTGATTTCGGAGTAGGATTAGGATCGTCCAGATTAAGGTGAGACATTCAAAAAAAATCCATAGGATCGTCTCTACCCATATGTGATTGAAAAGGCGAACCGTCGTTATAGACGACACCGGTAAATCCATGAGCAACCACCATCTTTGGCGTTCTGCGAGCCGAATTGGGTAGGCTTTTAGAAACCCCCCTGGGCGCTCTGCCTGCTTCATGATCTGAATAATCCTTAAACGTACAACTCCCAACATGATAACGCTCATCCTTATCAAGAATTTTGTATCCTAAGTCCACAACGAGCTCTGCTCCTCTAGCTTTCCCACTCAACGCAAAACAGGCATTCCATCTGCACACGGATGGTTGGTCACCAAGACATCGCCCTCTTTCAAATCCTCACCCCAATATTTGAGTTGCCAATGGACAGTGCTAGACATTGCACCCAAGTGGACAGGTATATGTGGTGCATTGGTCACAAGGCCCCCATCAAGGCTGAATAGTGCACATGAAAAATCAAGACGCTCTTTGATGTTGGTTTCTTTGAAGCGTCGCACCCATTTGTTCTGCAATCCCCATAAAGCGGTTGTTAAATATTGACAACTGCACTACATCAACAACCTTGATCACCAACTCAGTGTTAATTGTAATAGATCCAATCTCAATCCGTATATTTCGATGCTTTGTAATGGCTGCTTTGCAAACAGACTCTATTAGTAGAGTGTTGTTTCCATTCATGATGATTGCAGGACCCTTTATCGTATGACCATAGCCAAGATTTTCCAGGAGATATACGGGTGTCTCCTGCCATCCATTACCGAAGTAGACTTGGTAAGATTTCTCTTCTTTGGGCTCCCCTACTATTTTCTCCATTATCACAGGTTTCAATATGCCAGTAACTCCAACCCCATGCACTCGCGCATCACTGATAAGAATATTTCTCTTCTGAAGTTCAAATCCATACTCTTGATGGAATCTTTTTTACAAATTCTCCAGCATAGTTATTGCTCCCATCTTGAGGAGTCATGATCATCATTGCAGTGTCTGTACCCTCGTAACGCAAATTCAAATACAAGTCTGTGTGTATATTTTCATCTTTAAAGCCTTGAAGCCTCAGTTGTTGCCTTGCCTTCAAAAACTTGGGATGAAAACATTGAGTAGAGCTAATTTTTAATATCTGTTACAACACCCCTTTTTTTTTCCTTTAGTTTTCTATTTCTTTTAAGTTTCCCTCTTTTCCCTTTTTAACTAAAAATTAATTTAGCAAGTGTAGAAAAACAACCATTTACCCCTTTTTCTTTTTAAATTAAAAATTAAATTAACATATGTAGATAAAACAATCATTTCCCTTTTTAAAATTTTAATCTCCATTATAATTTGATTTTAATAATTTAATTGAATTTCTTACCCCTTTCTTGTTATATGTTTAATTATGATTATGATTATTATTTTTTTACCACTGGTTCTACTTAGACCTAGATTTTAATTTGACTAGGTCGGGCGACATTTTCATTAGGGAAAAAAATTTGTTTTTAAATCTTATTTATCACATCATTCATTTTAGGGCCGACTAGGTTTATTCACTTACCAGTTAAAATCACAACGTTCCCTTTAGGACGCACTAGGTGCTCCAAGGGTGCCACTCACCTCTTTCCATTTTCCTTGCTCGATGTGCCCTTCAGGACGCACTACGTGCTCCAAGGGTGCCACTTGCCTCTTGACAGACTTGGTAGACATAAAAAACCTCTAGAGTCAATACTTCGCCAGGTGATCTTGTGGGAGACTAAGGGCCTCTAAGGAATAAGGCCCCTGCCTTATTGCGCGCCCCTTAGAATCATCGTGAGCAACTGTCACAGTCTTCCCTCACGACATCATGGGTGTTCTCGAACTAGGTAATCGTTAACCTACAGTTCGAGCCACGACGAGAGTGCTAGTAGGATGTGGTAGGGATGTTGTCCACACCTCTCCCTCAAGTCTCTGGTTGTTCTGCATAACCCCTCTACTCCACATGTGAGTCTGGTCGACAAGCTATCGTCATCCTGCATCCATCAACGAATCATGTCAGCAACAATAATCAATCATCATAACATCTAATCATATGTACATGTGTCACATCAATAACATTCAAACCCAACAATCCACTCCCTGACTCGATCCAGAGTCCAAGGGGTTTCATCGATGCCTCAACATCCTCAATGTCCAAAGTCCTTCACACTTAGGAAAACCCAGTTAATAGCACCTGTCTATGTCAATACAACAACATATCATCAATCCATAATGTCTCATAATCATAATCGAACGACCAATAATAATAATCCGGATCACTTGCAAGCAAGTGTCCTCAAAGAATAAGTTCGCTTAATGCGCGCAAGAGCGGGATGTTACAATCAAGACTTCTAGGGTTAAATTACTAATTAGGAACTTAAGATATTCAAGAAATGAAAAAATTCTAAGATAAGAATGATCAATGTAAAATAAGTATACTTGAATCAAGAGGTGAATCCAACTTATGCTTTTATGAGTGTTACTATTGGACTTACTTGAACTTACCAATTATTTCCTAAAGTAAAATATGTGTAAATTACAATAAAACATAAGATAAATTCACAACTAGAACTAGAGAAAGTACTTTTTATCTAGTGAATATAAATCAAGCCTATGTTAAGATATTTGAATTAGAGATAAAACTAGAGAAAGTACTTTTTATCTCGTGAATATAAATCAAGCTTATGTTAAGATGTTCTATTAATGTAATACCAAAAGACTTGAGTTTATGTAAGTCTAATTTTTATGTCATTTTATGGTAATTTTCAGATTTACACAAAGAATATAAATAGCCCAAAGAAGGAAGAATAAGTTTAAATAGCCCAAAGAATGAAGAATAAGTTTAAAATAAATAATTCTAGGGTGAATTTTGCAAATAGGTTTCAAGATAATAACTTTAAAATCAAACCCTAATTGACACAAGTCTAGGAAATGAATATGATTTGAAATTAAAGCAATAGGCTTGAAAGAAATATAAACTAAATATTTTCAATATTTTTTCCTAAACAAATAGTAAAAGATTTTGGGTTTTATATATTTTTGGAGGTTGATGGGAGAAGAAAAGTGCGTAATCCAAGGGCTTATGGGTCAAGAAGAAACATTTATTTTAAATGAATTATTTTCTTTAATGTATTAGAATAAGTAGATTAGGGCCAATGACTCAATCATATCCTATCTATTCTAGATGGAAAATAGAGACCAAGACCATACAAGAAGAGGTCCTAAAAGGATCACCTTCCACTGACAATATCAACCATCACTTATCAATTGTAGTTAATTACCTTGTTAGGGTTCCTAGAGGATAGGAAAAGCAAGGGATCAACCTACAACTACTAAATTAATAGAGAAATACAAGGGAGAGGCTACCTCACATGCAATCTCCTTCCAAGTGGTAGAGTTTGCCCTTCAAATGGATCGATTTGCTAGTTTTGTAGAAGACTTGACATCCACATCCACTCTTGAAGTAGAAAATTGAAACCAAAGGAGAAGAGCTTAAACCAACACCAAATTTCCTCAAAAGGAAGATATTCAATAAATTGTACTCTCAATAACCATTCAACAAAAAATAAATGGTGTGAGGGGGAGCCTCTTATATGGAGAGGAGGTTCAGTAAACCTCTCATTACAATAATTTTTTCCCTCCTTATATCTAGCCTAATAGATCATAAAATAATCTTATCCTCCAAATAACTATGAGGACATGGTCAAAAATACATAAAATATCAAAGTAGTTACATGCCACATGTACAATATTCTCCCAAGAGAGAGGACGTCCCATCCAAAAATAGCAAGAGTAGGGTCAAGGGAGGCCAACATCCCTCCATAATGTATGGTCCGAGGAATATTAATCCACAAAGTGAGCCAACAACTATGAGGGAGAGATGAAAATTCAACACATGTGGCATGAGGGAGGCTCGAAGAGGGGACTACTCATCCAAAATAGCTTCAAGTGGTCACAAGTGAGGTCTCCAATGTGTAAATTCCTCCCAAAATCATGTTAATATCCTCCCACAAGTCTAGAAAGGTAAAACTAGTCCACATGTGCCAAGTATATACTCAAGCGATCGATTAATGCAATCTCCAAGGTGGATGGATCCTATAAAAGAATGACACATGCCTCCAAAAGTGATGATGTGGCTGAGCACTCTATGGAATATGATGTAGCATGTCATGACTAGTCCATGTGCATGAAGAATAGCCAAAAAATGCCTAGGGCAATGTAGAGATGGGGCCTCCAAGGTTTCACTGCATAAAAGCAGGTAGAAAATTCTCATGAAGGGGGTTTTACATGATCTCAAGTGCCAAATACATGTCACAAGTCCCAAAGGTGCTAGTTGAATAATCATTTGGGCCCAAGTGTGACAAATACATAGGTAGATCCATACTTAGGCATAAAAGAAGTGTGGTTTCTAGGTGTGACAACCTTTATAATAAATTAGAAACACTTTTACAAAATGGTAAAGTGAAAAAACCTAGGGGTTCCCCAAGTCATGTGTCTTAATAGATCCACTCCAAGACCACCACACACCTACCTCATTCATAAATGACCTCCATGAGATGGCTGTTAAGAAATTCTACTTCCATGCTAAACCTAACATAAGAGAGGAATACATATTTAAACAAGAAAGTAAATGACAAGGCAAACTCATAATACATAGAGATTGTTGGCCCTTGGTTATGGAAGCAAGCAAATATCAAGGAAGAAAAAGAAAAATGCGAACTGCGCGGAAAACACAGTGACTGCTACAGGGTCGAAGTGAACAAAAGAGCAGAAAAGACGGAGCGAAGTAAGATAAATAAAGACGTTGGACGAGGAGATCGAGGAAGACAGATCAACAAGAGATAGGGATCATGGACAACTCAGCAAGCAGAAGAATATATCAAAGAGTGCTTTGGAGCACAACTTGGGAAAGAAGGAAAGACAAGCTGGCGAAGCCCTGAAAATGTGGGTCAAGTTGACCTAGGGTTTTAGACACCTAGGGTTTTGGCATTTAGGGTTTTGGATACCTAGGCTTCGGCCTAAGGTTATTGGTGAGCTATTGTAATGTATAAATAAAGATCAGGAGGACCTGGAATGGGTTTGAGATCTAGATGAGATTATGTTATGTGGAGAGATTTCTATTGAGAGAGAAGTATTGTATTATGAGAGCAGTTTGTATTGTAAGATCTTCAGCTGGGTGCGAAGATCAACCCTGCAGCTAGGTGCGCAGGGAGGGGAGAGAAAGAGGGAGAATAAGAGAATATATGCTAGCTAAGAGTGCAGATAAGAACTGTATGCTTTCATCTTAATATATTATAAAGCACAATTCTATGGACGTATCCCTAGAGAGAGGGTGAACCATGTATATCTTGTGTTGTGTGTGATTGATGCTGTGTTCTTTATCATTTGATATACTTCTATTGTATTACTATGTTAGATCTTACAGATAGTTGTGCGGAGTAGATCTAAGATGGGATTTGATATATAGATTCTGTGTTGTTCTTGTATTGGATCCACTTGGTATTCCCTTTGGTTGTAGACATCTCTGTCCTACAACCCCCCCATAGCTACTTCAGGTGAGACTGCATTTGCCTCACAGGTGTTGCCGAAAGGGCCATTAGTTAGGGATTGTTGGTGCACTCTTGGAGCCTGAACCCTGGGTCTGCCCCTGTGCCAACAAATGGTTTCATTGCCGGGACCAGAATCTTCTTGAGGGAATGTCAAGGTGGTTTCCATCAAAGACAAAGATTTAGAATTGGATAGAGGATCAAGAAAAGGACTTCGCTGAAGCCCAGAACAAGAACCCCAATCTTAGTACAGAGGATTGGTTAGGAAGATATATCTTTACCGATATACATGAGATTTTCTTTGGAGGAATCCATCAGGAGCTCTATGAGTGGTTAGCTAGGTTAGCAGATACCCAGTTTGAGATAAGATCTAGACCTCTTGTGGTTTGGACATCGACGCTGATCAAGAAGGTTAAGAGAGTCGATAACGCCGTGTCACAAGCAATAGATCATTGGTTTGATAGCACCATTGGAGGGTACATCACTGAGTTTGCTGTTGACAGGGTAGAGTCATATAGCCAAGCTGAGAGATATTTATTTAAGGGACCCAGAGGAAAATTTTTACACTTTTTAAAGTTGAGGATCAAGATGCTATTGCATGAGAAGAACATCTTGAAGATACAATAGTTGGTCAGATTGGAAAGGGCTAATGTTCAAGAACTTGGACAACGACAATGACACAGAGGATGGACATACGCGCAGTGGGAGATCATTCAGAGAAGTTCCTCTTGTGAACCTGTTTAAGCAGAACTACGGGGACGAGGTGATCAAAATCTGGACCAGGGGTCAAAAATTTGTTCAAATTTCAAAGTGCTCAGAATGCGACAAAAATGGTTCCATTGCGTCCGTCTCGTCTTCCTGATTCCGGCAGTATATTTACTTTCACAAACGGAGTCCGTATGGAGAAGTTATCATGATCTGTTCGCCAAGGCAAACAGGGAAAAATTTGATGCTGACTGGGCAGGCCGTACAACTGACGTGGCAGAGGCCATACAACTGACGTGGCAGAGGCCGTACAACTGAAGTGGCGGTCGTACAGACAACATGGCAGTGTTGATGTGGCGGTTTGTGATTAGTTGGCAGTTGGCAAATCAAATTGCGACACGTGGTATCTAGCTGAACCAATGTTAGGGCGCCACGTGGCCCAATCAAGGGCTGCCACGTGGCACCCGTTTACTGGCTGTTGGTTTAATGTTGGTTTATTAAAATTTTTTGGGTCCGTGGGGTTCGACCCCCGGACCTCTATCCACCGTGCAAACGACTTAACATAATTCGCCCAACCACTATGCCACGCGTTGGCTTTTGAAATATGTATGGGTTTTAAATTATTTCAATTCACAAAATGTGGTAACCGGCGGGGGGTCAGGCCAGGGCTTAGCCCCGACCCTAGTTTTATGCGATTGACATATGACTATAACCTTATATTCGCGTGGGAGTCTACAACATTTTTCACCACACGGTTACGTAACATGCCATGTGACCACCGTTTGAAATGGCGCGGAGTTGTGAATTAAACCCACGGTTGTATTACAATAACACATATGACCGAACCCTCGATTAACTGGCGCGTATTTGGTACGGAGTTAACCCTTGGTCGTGTTATTATTCACATGTGACCAATATGTGAAATGGGCGCGGAGTATTTCATATGGTTTTCAATTGTTAAACCCGCGGTCCTATTGTGTTTTACATGTAACCATGTACATCGCGCGGGGTATGTAAAATGTGACCCGGTTCTATGTTTTAATGTGACCGTTTTATACACGGAGTGTATGCGTGCGGTTTTAGTTTTGGTTTAAAACGATTTTTGAATGCACCCGCCACTTGTCACTTCAACATTAAACAGTGGCAACTTAGCCCTTTATGCGCGGGGAACGTGGCCATATGGTCCCCCCATGCGCCCAACACCTCCGACCTCGGGGCTTTAATTTCGCTAACGGTGCGACAATTTGGTGTGTTTTGTGGAAGGCGCGTGTGTGCTGGGTTTAGGCATGGAAAAACGCTCAGGGCTAGGTTCATTCACACACAGGTGCGAAATGGCGAACCAGTTACAGAGCTTGAAGGAGGAAAAATGGCAGGAGGCCTAACTTCTTGAGTTTTTGGCCAAATGAGGTGCTGTAAAAGCACAGCTAGGGGTTTTTGGACGTTCTGAGTCCATTGGAACCATTTTAATAGGCATTTGAAGACTTCTATTGCAGGTTTTTAACCATTGAATTTTGAGGAAGCTCCAGGGAGCTTGAAGCCCTCATTGTTTGAGGCATTGCTCAGATGAGTACAGGTCCATTTTCTGAGACTGAATAGTCATTTTTGATTGATTATTATGCTTTGAACACATTGGGATAGGTTTCAGATCCATTGGAGGAATTTTACAGGTGTTTTTTCCACATTTAAGCTCAGGGAAGCTTGGAGGTCACTTGTAGCAGAGGTCATGCCCGGATGAGCCATGGTCCATTTTCAGAGTTCTAATAGTCATTTTTGGGGTTTTTATGTATTCTGAACCCAATGGTACAGTCTGTAAATCCATTGGAGTTGAGAAGTAGCTTGTAAAATAACATTTGACAAACTAATCCCAAAGAGCCAAGTCCATTGAAGGAGGCTCAAGGAGATGTAGCCCAGAGAGGGGTGAACTCCTTTATCATCTTGTTATTGTTGTGAGTTTGCTGTGTTATTTGCTACACTTTAGGTTGCTGTGTTTTGGTTTATAACACCTAATTAACCTTTTAAAAGCACATTTCCTCACACATGAACATTGAAAAGAAGAAGCATGAACTTAACACATAAACCATCTTGCATATTTTAACACATGAAGCAAGGTCCTGTAAGGTTTAATTTTATTGCAGTAGGGGGTGCTTGCATAGCATAACAAGTCAACCTTCTATTTTCAGATCAGTTTTTACAGTGGAGAAGAGGTAGATCTGACGGACGAAGAGCATTTAGAATCCGCTTGGGTAGAGGAAGGGAAAGTTGAAGAACCTCGTCGGGAAGAGCCAGAGTCTTCAGAAACTGCGCCGACCATTGAAGTAAGTACTGTTATTCCTCCTGTTGATTCAACAACATTAAGCAATTAGAGTAATCAGAGTCACTAGAGTGTTCTGATCACTGTCACTAGTAGTCCACCACATACTCAATCAGGAAATCTAGGAAGATCTATGGTAGATGATATGAGGTTACCCACCTTTAGAGGAGATGGATCTGAAGATTCTAATCAACACTAGTTTCTCTGTGAAGCTGTGTGGAGTATTAAGAATATCACCGACGAAGCTGTTAAATGAGCCTAGTTAAGTACTACCCTAAGAGATCGCGCACTGAGCTGGTAAATGAAATTTGTCCAAGGAGCTGCACCTAAACTGCTGAATTCCATTAAGACTGTGCTAATTGCCGAATTCAAGAAACCTAAGTCAAAATCACAGTGCATTACAGAACTAAAAGAAATCAAGCAGAAAATAGCTGAACATGTGTGGGAGTTTGATTAGATATTTAAGACCTTGACAGGTCATCTGAGTTTTCAAATCCCGGATGAGAAGAACAAGGAATGGTTCATCACTGCCCTCTTACCACACATCAGAGTCCCTCTAATGCAACATAAAATTTTTTCGTAGGATGAGGCACTGGAGATCGCCATGAATCTAGAATAATCCCCTATGGGAGAATCCAGCTTAGGTATGAGTCAAATCTTGAGTCAACTAGCTAGTTTGTCTCTGCAGATCAAAGATATGAAGAAAGACAAAGGAAAATATAAAAGAGAAGACATCTGGTGTATCAGATGCAAATCAGAAGGCCATGACAAGGAACACTGTCATCTATTTCATGAATACTTGGCCTCTGGAGCTCTGAGCCCTTTGAAGCAAGTCACCCTATCCTGGTGCAAGGTATGTAGAAATAGACATCGTCCTGATGAGTGCTATTACATGCAAAAATATGTTTAGACACCCACAAATCTGTATTGCACGTTCTGTAAGTCCGTGGGGCATGATGATCGAGATTGTAGGGATTATGAACTCATGCATGAAAGGTCAAGGGATATATACAAAATTCAAGGTGAAGTATAGCAAGAAGAAAACACTACGCAATATAATTCTCCAGGAAGAGGAAACTTCAACCCTCACGACGGATTCAAAGGAAGAGGAAGAGGAGGAGGTATGGGTCGAGGTAGAGGATAGATCATCTGTTACAACTGCATGGAGCCAAGACACTTAGCAAGGGTCTGTCAGAACCCTTGTACTACTTGCAGCTACTATAGTTCATTCGAACATGTTATCGAAGATTGTCTAGCACTACTAGCCAAACTTCAGGAGAGACGAGGACCTCAACAAAACTCGCAAGTGAAACTAATATACGTTGAACCTCATGGAGAGGAAACTAGAGTCACTATTATGACTAGAGGAGGCACTGTTACAGGAGAAGACAGAGTGACCCAGGGGAAGACTACAGAAGGATTAGGATTCAGGAAAGCTGCAGAGGAGACCCAAACTTTTGATGCAAAGAAAGAAAAACAAATGTTTGAGGAGGCAAGAAAATAATTAAGGAGAGACCAAGGTTCTTCATCGAAGACACAACCAAAATTAAGAGAATGTGGAATTCCCCTAGCATTCAATCATTCATCTCTGCCAGGAGAAGGAGAAAAGGTAAGCAAGCTCACAAAATTTTTATACACTTGTATTAAGTTGATTCAGGATGAAAGCGCTGTACAAGAGATACAAAATTTAATCAGACAATATGAGTTAGGAAATGTAGATCCCTTGTTTAATAGAGCAGTACACCAAGTTTCTAAAAGGAGAAGGACAAATAAGGAACTACACCTGAATGCTCAAATTGCAGAGTGTGACATAGATTATGTGGTCCTCGACTTAGGGTTGGAGGTCAATGTCATGATGAAGCAAACCTGGGCACTGATGGGAAAACCTAAGTTGATCTATTCCACCATCAGGCTTAGGATGGTTAATCAACAAGCTGTAAGCCCCTTTGGAAGATTGGAACATGTCCCTGTGGACATCGATGGAGTAAGGACGTTTGTAGACTTCGAGGTGATTGAGATAGTTTATGATAACTGTCCTTACCCTGCGCTGTTAGGAATTTATTGGGCTTTCAATAATTCCACTGTGGTTGATTTAAAGAAAAGATGAATGACATTTGAAGGAGATGGCCTTAGGGTCATTGCACCTTTAGATCATGATGAAGGTCAACGATACACATAACCCATCAAAGAAGAATACTGCGCATATGAACTCGAAAACATACACAAATTAACAGCCAGACAATAGGATTACATTAATCCTACGACAGATGGGAACCTAAGATGGCGAAGTGACAATGCGTGTTCCTCAGATTCAGAAGAAGCATTGGAGAACTGGCAGAACAAAATGTATGAAGTATCTACAAGAAGATGTGCTAGATTAACCAGAGAAGTTCGCTGGATCGACACAATAGTAAGTAACTTACCCACCTTTGATGGTCTAAATCATTTAGAAGCATTCTTTTTGGACTTTGAATAAATTGTACCAACACAACAAAGATTGTTGGCAATGGATGAGGACTTGAAAGAAACACCAACAAGATGGTGGGGGACACACAAAAAAAACATTACCGACTAGGTACAATGTCGAACTTTGATGACAGCGTGGTTCTTAGCGCAAGTAGAAGGCTGTGAAGTTAGGTACATAGGTCAAAGCTCTCTAAAGGACCATGTGCAAAGTTGCGAGGAAGCCTGGAGAAAAATTCCTCAAGAGCAGTGGGTGCACAAATTCATTAACACGTTGGACACAACCCCTATCAACTGGTATCTTCAAGCATAACTATGCCTCACCACTGCAGATTGGGAAGGTATGACTCATAATTTTGTAACTACCTTCTTATTCGAAAGTCAATATCCTTCAGTAGATCAAGCGTTACAGATTGTAAGACAAAAAGTATTTGAGGAGGCATCTAGCCTCCCTTTGGAACATGAAGAGGATGAATGGACTGCCCCTCTCTAGAAACTGCAAGGCTATTGCAACATCAATGCTGATGAAGATGATGATCCTATGAAGGTGAACATTGCCAAAATAGAAGGCCAAAGAGACATACAAGGGCCAGGAGTTGAGATACCTTTCATTGGACAACCAATCAAGATCAAGAAAGTCAATATTGGAACAAAGCACACAACGAAGCTTGTGAATGTAGGAGATTATTGGGATGCTTCCACTATTGACAAGATCACAGAGTTACTGCATGAATATTAGGACTTGTTTCCAACCAAGTTCACTGATATGAAGGGCATTAAAGGGCCTATGGGAGAGATGAGGATCCCTTTGAAACTAGATGCAAGGCCAGTCAAACAAAGACCCTACAGATTGAACCCTAAATATAAGGAGAAAGTGAGGATTGAGCTTGATAGAATGCTGGAAGCAGGAATCATAGAACCTGTTGAAGAGTTAGAATGAATTAGCCCTATGGTGGTACAAGACAAGAAGACAGGAGAGATCAGGATCTACGTAGATCTTAGGAAGCTGACCGATGCCTGTTTGCATGACCCATTTCATACACCATTTACTGATGAAGTGTTAGATAATGTAGGAGGCCAGGAAGTATATTCTTTTACAGATGGATTTTCAGGATACCATTAGATCCACATTTCCAAGGAAGATCACCATAAGACCACATTTGCAACATAATGGGGATCCTACCAGTATACAGTGATGCCGTTTGGATTGAAGAATGCCCCAACCATATTTTCCAAGGTGGTGGTTGAAGCATTCAAAGAGTTTCTACATAAATTTCTAGAAGCATACTTTGATGATTGGACTGTTTTTAGATTATTGAAAAATCACATTGAATGTTTAAGGCTAATGTTGGATAAGTGCAGACAGTGTCAGATTGCCTTAAACATGAAGAAGTGCATCTTCTTTTCACCCTTTGGAGTGTTGTTAGGTCATATTGTATGCAAGCAGGGATTGTTGGTAGATCCATCTAAGATTTCCATTATAGTTGATCTACCCCCTCCTACTTCAGTCAAACAACTGAACACTACGCTGGGACATACTGGATACTACAGGAAGTTCATTAAAGGCTATGCATAGATCAGAACACCCATGAAGAAGCTTTTGAAGAAAGACTATCAGTTCCATTGGACAGAAGAATGCCAACAGATCTTTGACACACTGAAACAAAAAATGGTTACTGCACCTATCTTGGTTTTTCCATATTGGAGCAAGGAATTTCATGTGCATGTCGTTGCATCCTCTATTGCATTAGGAGCTGTGTTAGCACAACTGGGAACATGAGACATCGACCACCCGTTATCCTTTGCTAGCAGGAAGCTATCAACAACTAAGATTAATTACACCACCACTGAGAGAGAAGGGTTAGCCATGGTGTATGGGCTGCAGAAGTTCTGCCACTACTTGTTGGGAGGACACTTTAAAATGTTTATTGATCACTCCACGCTGAAATAACTAGTCAACAAGCTAGTGTTGGGGGGGAGAATATGTAGATGGCTTCTGCTATTTCAGGAATATGATTTTGAGATCGTGGTTAAGACAAGAAGAATGAACAAAGGTCCTAACCACTTGTCATGGTTGGAACATGGAGAAGAGCATACTAGTTTGGAGGATACACTACCAAATGCACATTTTTTGGCCATTATAAATATTGATGATCACTTCGTAGAGATAGTCCAGTTCCTGTCAACAGGAATGGCACCTAGTAAATATACAATCATCCAGAAGAAACAACTAGTAGTGCACGCTGCTGAATTTTCACTTATAGCTGGACAACTATATAAGATGGGACTTGATGAGATACTGAGGAGGTGTGTTATGGAGGTAGAGCGACCATTTATCCTCGCAAAATCCCATGAAGGCATCGCATGAGGACACTACGAAGGGAAAGAAACAACACAGAAGGTTCTTAGATCTAGCCTTTGGTGGCCTACCTTACACAAAGATGCTAAGGACTATTACAGAGCCTGTGATGCATGCCAAAGAATTGGGAAACCATCTAGAAGAGATGAAATGCCTTTAGCACCACAACTGACCCTACAAGCATTTGAGAAATGGGCCATTGACTTCATGGGATCTATAAACCCACCAGGAAAGCGCACAGGAGAAAGGTACATAATCATTGCGACAGAGTACTTGACCAGATGGGCCAAAGCAAGAGCAGTTAAGGATTGTAGTGCAACTACAACTGTGCGCTTCATATTTTATGACATCATAACCAGGTTTGGATGCTTGAAGATTCTTATTTGCGATCAAGATACACATTTCATCAATAAGACCATTGAAGCCTTGACTGAGGAATTTGTAGTCCATCATTAGAAGAGCACACCTTACCATCCACAAGCGAATGGGACAGTTGAAGCATTCAACAATATCTTGGAGACAACGCTGACAAATATTTGCAGTGTGAATAGGGATGAATGGGATTTAAGAGTACCAGTAGTACTATGGGCCTATACAACCACTTGCAAGAAGCTAACAATGCAAACCCCTTTTAAGTTGGTTTATGGTCTTGAAGCCATTGTCCCAATGGAATATTTGGTACCAAGATTAAGAATTGCTGCCTTTACAGATATGGATGACACTGGCGCTATTCAAGAGAGGCTTGCGTAGTTGATCGAACTAGAAGAAGACAAATTTATTGTAGGAATTCATCAACAGGTACAGAAGGAACGAGATAAGGCCTACCATAACAAACACATCAAGAAGAAGGAATTTAAGCAAGGTGATTTGGTATTGGTATATGATAGTAAGTTCATGAAGCATCCAGGGAAGTTCGTAATACATTGGCTTGGGCCATATGAGGTTGCCTATGTTACAGAAGGAGGAGCTGCGCAGTTGAAGACTTTGAATGGAGAATGGAAGGAAGGATTAGTGAACGTGAGCCGGTTGAAATTGTATCATGACAACCAGCTGCCTCACAACTCTCGATAAAAGCATGAGGAGAAGGGTATAGGTACTAGGTGTAGTTGAAACTGGGTACTAGACACAGAAAAGACAGTTTGCACAAGAAATAAGGAAGGAAGGGAGGGATAGAGATGAAATCATAGGATGCCCTGCGCAGTTTGAAGACGACGTAAAACAAAAGATTCAGACCTGAAGTACCTTGGGACAAGTCACATGTGAGTGTTGGGGGCCTGTTGGCCCTTGGTTATGGAAGCAAGCAAAGATCAAGGAAGAAAAGGAAAAAGGCAAACTGCACGAAAAACACAGTGACTGATACGGGGTCAAAGTGAACAAAAGAGCAGAAAAGACGGAGTGAAGTAAGATAAAGCAAGATGTTGGATGAGGAGATTGAGGAAGACAGATCAATAAGAGATAAGGATCATGGAAAACTCATCAAGCAGAAGAAGATATCAAAGACTGCTTTGGAGCACCGCACGGGAAAGAAGGAAAGATAGGCTGGCGAAGCTCTGAAAACGTGGGTCAAGTTGACCTAGGGTTTTAGACACCTAGGGTTTTGGACACCTAGGCTTCAACCTAAGGTTGTCGATGAGCTATTGTAATGTATAAATAAAGTTCAAGAGGACCTGGAATGGGTTCAAGATCTAGATGAGATTATGTTATGAGGAGAGATTTCTATTGAGAGAGAAGTATTGTATTGTGAGAGAAGTCTGTATTGTAAGATCTTCAGCTGGGTGTGAAGATCAACCTTGTAGCTGGGTGCACAAGGAGGGGAGAGAAAGAGGGAAAAGAAGAGAAGATATGCTAGCTAAGAGCACATATAAGAACTGTATGCTTTCATCTTAATATATTATAAAACACAGTTCTGTGGATGTAGCCTTAGAGAGAGGGCGAACCATATATATCTTGTGTTGTGTGTGATTGATGCTATGTTCTTTGTCATTTTATATACTTCTATTGTATTATTGTGTTAGATCTGACAGATAGTTGTGCGGAGTAGATCTAAGCTAGGATTTGATATATAGATGCTGTGTTGTTCTTGTATTGGATCCACTTGGTATTCCCTTTGGTTGTATACATCTCTGTCTTGCAACCCCCCCATAGCTACTTTGGGTGAGACTGCATCTGCCTCACAGGTGTTGCCGAAAGGGCCAGTAGTTAGAGCTTGTTGGTGTGCTCTTGGAGCCTGAACCCTGGGTCTGCCCCTGTGCCAACAAAGATTTTACCTTGGAAACCCAAACGAGAAAACCAACATTCCTTGAGTGTATTTATCTCTTGTTGTCTTATTCATTCAATATAAAATATTACATGCCTAACCTTGGTCTACACCTAAGACGCAATCAACATCATACCTTCTTGCTTTTCATAAGGACAACCCTGTAGCCAATTCGACCTACATCTACATGAGTAGTAACCTGCTACTAAATATTAGAAGGGACATTCTAGATTGATCTAAAGATTAGCCACAATTCAAGATTACAACATTACAACATGCCTTATTTATAGGATTTACAATAGGAAAATCCATAAAGAAAGGCACCCAAAAGTGGTTACAGATCCACGCAGATCATTCACTACAAATCTCATGAATATTAGGATTCTGTTACAGTCGACTTCAAGTTGAATACCCATTGACCTCCATTCAATATTCAATCGGTTGCCAACGACCACCTGTCGACCTCTTGTTGATTGACATCTTCAACTTGTTGTTGATTACTTTGAATTCAACTTGGCCCAGTCGAATACTTCAACCTCAACTTTATTTTCAAGTTGATCTAACTCGACTAGACTTTCACTACAAATAATATAACAACCCAACATTCTCCCACTTGTTGTCTTATTTGCTAAAACCAAGAGATTCCTGAACTCTTGTTCATAGACCTATGACAATAATGCCCATTTCCTCTTTGCGTGAAGAGAACTTCAGAACACTCACAGACTTGGTTAAGGAGTCTGTTATGTTTTCCAACGTGTCTACTTTCTCCAGCAATACCTTGTTTCTTTCTACCATGTCTCTTAGGAAATGGTATTGTACAACAATATTCTTATTATTGCAATGATAAGCTGGGTTGTTTTCCAGAAATATTGTGCTTTGACTATCACAACTTATCTTCATAGCTCTTTTCTCAAACCCGATTCCTGAACATAGTCATTGCATCCATACTGCTTCTTTACTTCCATGAGTGGCTACCATGTATTGAACTTCTGTTATTGAAAATGCTATGATCACATGTTGTTTACTACTTCAGCTAATTGCTCCATCGAACATCTTGAACACATATCCACTGGTTGACCTTCGTTGATCTATATCTCCAGCCCAATTGGCATCGACAAAGGCATGTACATCTACTTTATTGTCATTTCTAGGTGTCCCTTGGTAGCATATAGCATAATCTTTTGTGCCACACAAATACTTTAATACTTTTTTGAAAACTTTCCAGTGCTCTTTTCCCGATGTCGATATGTATCTGCTCAATACTCCCACTACATGGGAAATTTCTAGTTGAGTGCAGACCATCACATACATTAGAATACCAACAACACTTGCATAGGGGACACATGCCATATCTTCTATTTCTTCTTGTGTCTTTAGACATTGTTCAACAATTATCCTTACTCCCACAAGAATTGTCACCTTTACAGGTTTGCAATCTTGCATGTTGAAACGTTTCAAAATTTTTTCAATATAATTCTTCTGGTTCAACCCGATATTTCTAACTACTCAATGTCTCTTAATCTCCATTCCTAGAATGAGGTTTGTTGCACTGATATCCTTCATGTCAAACTTAGAGGATAACTACTTCTTCACCTCCTTTATTGCATCCATGTTTTTTCCTATCAACAACATGTCATCAACATACAATGCTACATATATAAAATGCCCACATTCTTCCTTGGAATATATGCAGTGATCAACTTTGCTTCTTAAAAATCCAAAACTAAGGATGTATGTGTCAAACTTTTGGTACCATATACTTGGTGATTGATTTAGACCATAAAGGGATCTTTTCAATTTGCACACCAAATCTTTCTTTCCCTTTACTATAAATCGTTTAGACTGTTTCATGTAGATTTCTTCTTCCAGGTCTCCATTTAGGGATGTTGTCTTCACATCCATCTGTTCTATTTCCAAATCAAATTCTACATCTAGAGACATTAGTACTCTAATGGAAGTTAATTTTTCAACATGGAAAAAATCTTATCGAATTCGACTCCTTCGACTTGGGAATATCCTTTCGCTAGCAGTCAATCTTTGAATTTCTCGACTTGACCTACTACATTCATCTTCTTCTTGAATACCCACTTGCTACCGATGAGATTTTTTCCACTAGGTAATTAGACTAAATCCCATGTCTCATTCTTGTGTAAGGATTCCATTTCTTCGACCATGGCGTCCTTCCATAGTTTACCCTCTGCTGAGTCGACTGCCTCCCTAACCAACTTGGGATCCTCATCAATGGAAGTTAACAAAAATGTGGAACAAAAGTCGGGCATATTATACCTTTTGACTGGATTTCTTATTCCTTCAGACCTCCTGACAACTGGGGTCAGTTTTTCCACCTATTCATTTGATTCATTCAACTCATATAAAACATCTTCTTCTTCATTCCTCAGTTCAAACCACACCTTATACGGATCATTCTCTATTTGAACCATCACTTCAGACTCATATTTCCTTTCAACTTCTCTGAAGACCATATCTTGACTGTACATTGTTTTCCTTGATGCAGGATCCCAGATCTTATATCCTTTCATTCCTTCTCTGTATCTAATGGAAATACATTTGACTTCCTTCTTGTCCAACTTGCTCCTCTTTTCCTTGGGAACATGAACAAATTCATCACAAAAAAATACTTTGAGATGTGAAACCAAAGGTTTCTTACCATACCATACCTCATGTGGAGTCATTTCGACTAGAGCAGACGAAGGAGACATATTCACCAAATATTTTGCATTGTTGACCATCTCTTCCTAGAATTCTTGTATGAGCCCTACACCACTAAGCATGCTACTTGCCTTGTCTATCAACGTTCTATTCATTCACTTGGAATCTCCATTTTGTTGTGGGGTATATGGTGTGGTATTTTGGCATGCCATGGAACAGTGCTTGCATAACTACTCAAATTATTTTCCACAGAATTCACCATCGTTGTCAGTTCTCAACACCTTAATCTTCTTATATGTCTAGTTTTCTACAAGAGACTTAAACTTTCTTCCTCAAGAAATATATCCATTTATTCTTGGAAAAATAATCTACGAAGGAGACATAATACAAGGATCCACCAAGTGAAGGAACTGAAACAGGGCCAAACACATCACTATGAACCAATTCTAGAATCCCCTTTTCCCTTGTCTCTCTATATGGGAACCTCACATGACTTTGTTTTCCATATATACAATGCTAAAACAATTGAATTCTAAATAAAATTGAGGAAAATCTTTGACCATAAATTTGTTATGCATAACTCGAAGTCCTTTTTCTCCAATGCATCCCATCCTCTCGTGCCATAGCATGGTTGGGTCGACTTGCTGAAGACTTGTCGATTCAGTTTGAATCGACTCGGCCC